>OMLB01057364.1:0-15605 GCA_900302555.1 Myripristis jacobus
TGCACCACCCAGTACCTCCCCAGAAAACCAGGGTAGAGACGTGGGACCCGAAAGGCCTGAGATGCGGTCGGCTCACGGCAGGGACCTGGAAGGTAGCAGACCAGAAGGGCATCCAGGAGAAGTCGCCTGGTGAGGAAATTCCACTGTGATTCACAGAATTGCAAGCTAACATTTGCTGTTTATGATTAGCTGGTTCTGGTGAAAAGACCAGGGTCGGAATAAAAGGGATTCTAGATAGACCGGCGGGTTTCTAGGGCAGGTCCGGGACTGCTAGAGAATCGCCTAAAGAAATGGGTACCAAAAGTAGCAAAGCGCAGCGGGAAAAGTCTGTCCAGGCACCAGGACCAGATAGGGGCGCACCCAATGTACTGTACATGTTGAGAAATTATGGGACTGAGAATTGTGATCAGTTAGAAGTCTGGGTGGCAGAATGTGGGTTCCCCACAGGGGGAAGTTTTAGGATAAGGCAGCTCCGGGAGCTTAAAAATAAATTGCAGGAAAAGGAAAGGATTGATAGAGTGAAGGCTAGAGAAATGTCAAAAAGGAAAAGGGAAAAGTTCACACCGTTTGAAGCAATTTGGGAAGCATATGATAAGTGGATGGAAGTAGCGAGACATAGGGAAAGGAAAGCGCAGGCAGGGCTAGAAAAAGCTAACCAGTCTGTGCAGTGTCTGAAATATACAGATGCGGACTTTGACTCGGCTCCACCCACAGGCCCTCGACGTCTGAGACAAGCCATGCAACCGACCTCAGCCCCAAACCAAGGTACTCCCAGCACGGGCCGTCCAGTCCAGCACCTTCGGAGCCAGACCTGTATCCAGCACTTCCACCAGCACAGCCGGCGCTGCCTCCAGAGCAGGGGACTCCGGGGGGCCTACCCCCACCAGCCTATATGCCAGGAGCAACAGGGGGGGGCTGTAAGCTGCAGGAAAGCCAAGACAGCCTCAACACCATACGGCAGCAGGCTCAGGACAACACACTGCAGCTCCCGTTAGTGGAAGTGGCAGATGGATATGGAGGCATACAGAATGTATACAGGCCATGGACCATTTCAGACATGAAAGTAGCCCAGAGTCTCCCACAGATAGATGAGGTTGGGGGAGAAGAATATGGACAACAGCTGCGACTGCTAATCGGACAGTTCAAGCCAACAACTTCTGAAATGAAAGTTGCTGGGGATCCAGATGGGCTTGAAATGGAGCCTCATTGACGCAGGATGGCCCGCACATGACATACATTACACCTGGGTGTATGGCAGCGCATACAGAATGGCAGTCAAGACTATGTTGGACAGAATGGTGGAGAAATTCAGGCGCAGAATGGACTTGGGGAAGATTGCATCCTGCAAGCAACTGCCAGATGAGCGGGTAGAGGACTATCTGACACGCCTAACCAAGGTCCATGATCATAACAGCGGCATACCACGTCCACAACCTGATGGAAATGGAAACATTCCCATGAGTCCCTGGGAAGCACATCTCCGGGACAGATTCATCCAAGGGTTGCGGCCTGACATTTGAGAACATGTCAAAGAACACTGCATGGGCTATGAGACAGCAAGACTGCTGGATGTGGAGAAACATGCAGCACATGCAGGAAAATTGATAAAGGACAAACAGGAGAAGGAAACAGGATGTCAGCGACAGACTCTTGCTGGCCCAGCTCCGGGTTTATGAAGGAGGGCAGCAAAGCAGTGGCAGAGGACGGGGCAGAAGGGCCGGAGGCAGAGGATACGGTGATGGCTGTTTCAACTGTGGGGCGAGTGATCACTGGGCTAAATGTCCACAGAAGCCGACAAGACACGAGGGTTCTGACTGACTAGTGGTGGAGTCGAGGACAAGCAGTACACCGCCTCCAGCATCGTCAACACGTGAGAGCACCACTACATTGTCACAAACACCTAGCATAAAAGAACAAAGACAAGTGCTCGCTGAAGCTATAATGCATATAGAAAAGGGAATGCAAAGCACATATGTAATGTTGACGCATGATGCATACAAAGCAATGCCCAAACTAACATTAAAGGTCGCAGGTCAACCAATCTCCTTTTTGGTAGATTCAGGGGCAACAGAGTCAGTGATAATGGAGAAGGAACTGACCATAAAACCAAAGATGAGTGGGAGATTTTATGAGAGCAATTGGAGCAACCGGGAACACCGTGAAAGAAAATTATACAGTTCCGGTAGTAGTTGAAGATGATGTACACGGTACCTTTTAAGCATTCATTCCTCCTCTCATCCTGTTGCCCAATAAATTTATTAGGTCGCGACCTTATGTGTGCATTGGGCCTTACTTTGACGGCTGATGAGGCAGGTGTGAAACTGCTTAGGCAAAATACACAAACACTGCAATTAGTACAGGGCGAGTCAAACAACTTGCTGTATGCCTATCAGTGGGAGCTTACAAAATCAGAGGCCATAAACAGCCAGTTGTTGCAGCAGGCGCAGACACTCACACAGCAACAGGCTGACGCAGACACACAGATGCTAATGGAAGATTCTACACTCCACTGCAGGGTGCATGTTTCGTCAGGGCCAGATCTTGAGTTTGAGTCAATGTGGTTTGCAGAGGGACAGGAAAGTGACATGTTGGAAACAGATTGGATGTACTGGAGTAAGGATTTGTGTGCAGTAGGTATAATCCTGCCAGTTGACCTGCAGCAGACATTTTATCGGATGCATGATTCAAGTCCGAATATTTTGCTGGGCAAAGCTCAACATGTACAAGGGTGGGGCCGAGGTCCGGGGCTGAAACACCACCGGTGGCAGGAAACAGCAGTAGGGGGAGTCTTTTACCATCCAGGCCTGAAAGTGTATAAGCGACAGTGTAACATACGGCTTCATGCACAAAGTGTACACGTAATGACGAAAGAACAAGTAAGCCTCTTCGTACAGACGGCTCTTACCCCAGATTCACCAGAATTTGAAGGGGTTCCCAAATTTCTATGGGCAAAGAGTACGTTTGATGTAGGGTTAATAAAAGGGACTGCACCCGTAGAGGTGACACCAAAATCATCCTTTCGCCCCTGTAAAGTGCAGTATCCCTTGAAGCCAGAAGCAGTGCAAGGCATAACACCAGTGTTTGAGTCATTGCTAGCGGCTGGAGTCATAGTACCATGTGAAACATCACCAGTACGTACGCCTATATTTCCAATCAGAAAGATCAGAGATGCTGGCCAGCCAGAAGAGTGGAGATTTGTGCAAGACCTGCAGTCAGTAAATTCCGCAGTGCATGCTCGAGTGCCAAATGTACCTAATCCACATACTATTTTATCGCAAGTTCCACCTACAAGTACATGGTTTTCAGTGGTTGATTTGGCAAATGCATTTTTTAGTGTTCCAGTGCATGAGGATTCACAGTACTGTTTGCGTTTTCCTTTTAAAGGGAAAACGTGGACCTGGACTCGGTTGCCTATGGGGTACTGTGAAAGTCCCACCATTTACAATACAGCACTAAAAGAGCTTAGACAGTCTGATATTGCCCGGCGGAAGTGCGTTATTGCAGTATGTGGATGATTTGCTCATTTGTTCACCAACTAAGCAAGCTTGCGAGGTTGACTCAAAAGCATTGTTGCAACATTTGGCAGAGAATGGTCACAAGGTCAGTATTTCAAAATTGCAATGGGTTTAACCGAAAGCTTTCTGGGACATGTGATCACAGCAGAGGGCAAATCTCTCTCTCCCAAGCGTATAGCTGCTATCCAAACGGTTCCAAAACCAATAACAAAAAAACAAGTGTCGTCTTTCTTGGGAATGACGTCATATTGTAGACAGTGGATCCCTCATTATGCTGAAACGGAGGCTCCACTCTCGACAATAATACATGGGAAAGGCCTGACTGCGCATGACAGAGTGACAGACAACAGACGAAGCTGTGAAAGCCTTTGTAGACCTAAAAACGGCTTTACAGACTGCACCATCATTAGGACTACCAGACATGACTAAACCATTTGTACAGACTGTTGACGAGAAGAACGGCTACATGACATCTGTGCTACTACAAGACCATGGAGGTAGGAGAAGACAGTGGCATATTTTTCATCTAAATTAGATGCAGTGATAGCTGGACATCCTAAGTGTCTCAGAGCAGTAGCTGCAGCAGAAAGGGCTGTAGTTGCTTCCAGAGATCTGGTAGGATATCAGGACTTGACTCTCTTGTTACCACATGCGGTATCGATCATACTGTTAGAGCAGAAAACAGCGCATTTGTCAGCTGCAAGATGGTTAAGGTACCATACGATGTTGCTTGATATGCCCAACATAACAGTAAAACGGTGCACTGTTCTAAATCCTGCAACCCTTCTTCCTACAGCAGAGGACGGGGAGCCACATGACTGTGTGGCAGTGATAAATGAAGTTTGCTCCCCTAGGCCGGATCTTCAGGACACACCACTTCCCAATGCAGAGGTGGAACGGTTTGTTGACTGATCAGCTTCACGTGACCCAGCTACAGGCCAAATTTTAGCAGGGTTTGCCGTTGTAAACACAAAATAGGACTATCATAGCCAAACCGCTTCCATCTAACTTTTCGGCACAAGCAGCAGACCTCAAGGCTTTGACAGAAGCATGTAACCATGCTAAGGGGAGGACTGTCAATATTTACACAGACAGCCGATATGCCTTTGGGGTAGCTTTTGATTTTGGTACAATTTGGAAGCACAGAAAGTTCCTGACATCAACGGACAAACCAATTGCACATCATAAACTAGTAGCTGAGTTACTGGAAGCTATGTTACCCAAACAGATTGCCATTTGTAAATGTGAAGCTCACTCTAACAAGACGGACTGATGCAGCAGCGAAAAAAGCAGCAAGGCAACTCCTTTGTACACCACAACTTGTGTCTGTTCTTCAGAATGTTAAACAGCTGAGATACAGGAGTTGCAACAGAGAGCCACAAAAGAAGAAAAGGCTTTGTGGAAAAAAGCACAAGCCCAGGTTAAAGATGGCATTTGGTATGGGCCAGATAATAAGCCACGTCTGCCCAAATATCTGTATCCTGTTTATGCTAAGTTAACACATGGCAAAGACCATGCATCAAAAATGCAGATGCAGACAGACATAAACAGGTTTTGGTTTACAAAGGGATTTTCAGTGGTTGCAGAAACTCACTGTCAGAAATGTCTTGTCTGTGCCACGCATAATTGTTGGTAGGGGCCAACAAATGCCCAGGAGTGCCCATCCACCACCCGAAGTGCCGTTTGATCATTTGCAGATGGACTTCATTGAATTAACACCGAGTGAAGGGAAAAAATATTGTCTTGTAATAGTGGACATGTTTAGCAAGTGGGTGGAGGCATTCCCAGTGTCCAAGGCAGATGCAAGTGCCGTGGCAAAGTATGGTTGGAGAAATCATTCCTCGATGGGGAATCCCAAGGAAAATCAGAAGTGACAACTGTACAGATTTTGTCAACGCCGCCCTAAAGACCGTGGGCGAGTATATGGGTATTGATATGAGAACACACTGTGCTTACCACCCAGCTAGAGGAGGAGCAGTGGAAAGAGAGAATGGTACTCTGAAGAATAAGCTGGCAAAGTGTTGTAAGGAGACAGGACTAAGCTGGGTAAAAGCACTTCCTCTTGTGCTAATGTACGAGAGGAAGAATTAGACATAAATATGGCCTAAGTCCATATGAAATCCTGTTTGGAAGACCGTTGAACACGGGGATAGGGCCCCATAAGAGACAATTACCAAGCACGGACATGTGTGAAGATGAGATTTTGCGCTATTGCGCCAACCTTTCTACTGTACTTTGTGATGTTCACATACAGGTGAAAGACGCCTTACCGCGGGAAGCAGAAGGTCAACTGCACAGCGTGAAACCGGGGGACTGGATCGTCGTAAAGGACTTTAGGAAGAAGGGATGGAGAGCTCCTAGATGGATGGGTCCATACCAGGTGCTTCTTACTACAGCATCCGCAGTGGAGGTTGCAGAGAAGGCCACGTGGATACACGCCAGCCATTGTAAGAAGATACCAAAACCACAGGATGATCATCCACTACCATCTTCCTGAGCAGCCAGCAGAGCAGTATCAAACAAACAATTGCCAACGAGTGTGTTAGGGTAAAGTCAGAGCTACAAAGGGGTGTGTATAACAGGTGCACTCGTCTCAAACTCTGTGAAGAAGTCAGCAGACCCAGCACTATTAGGGCAAGAATCTGATATCTGCGAAGTAGGTGCTCCAAGAAGATGTCAACGACACCGTTGCATGCCTTCAGACGGCTTGGATGTAGTCTAGGTGGAGGAGTATGCAGCATACTAATCAGCACAATAATAGTGATTCCAATTTTATGGAGCCAAGACAGCCAAGTGGAAGAAAAGTCGGTACCACTCACATCAGAGTACGACCATACAACAGCAGATATTCATCGTCGCAAGAGAGAGCCGTTTCAAGATACGCAATGGAAGCCGTGGGGTTTTGATGCCAACTCTGTGGTATGAAAAACCAGAACAACTTAACTCTTGGTGGTCATTTATACAGTTCCTGAGCAAGACAGCTCCAGGCACGGGGCCTATGTTAGTGGCTTACAAGCCTTTAGGAAACTGGAATCCATTGTTCAATCTGACCACAGATTATGAAGGATGCACCAAGGAAGCAGTAGAGTTCATAGGACATGTTAACGTGCGAAATCCCAAAGGAAGACGGCAGTGGGCAACCACTAAAAACAGTTGCAAGAAGCTGGCAGTGGCATACACAAGAGCAATGTACTCCAATTCACCAGAGAAAATCCTCAAGTGTTGGAACATGCTTTGTGAAGACAGCCTTGACCCTCAACCATGGCTGGATCTGAGAAATGTAACACCAGTAGAAATTACAACGCAGACCCCGGCACCAGAGACTCTTACATGTGTGTGTAACAACGGCACAGGACAGTTCATGGGACAGTCACAATGCGACACACATGTGACAGGACAGATGGTAATCCAGACTTATGCCAAAGAAGGAATCTCATTAGCGATGCATGACACAGCAGACTCAAATTTAACAATGAACATTGATAATACACAAATAGTGGCTAACAGTCTGAGATATCATGTTGAACTAGGCATAGGATTTATGTATTCCAACTATTGGCAACTATTGGCAAGAGCAGGACGCTCTTGGTCCTCGGACATTGCTTGTCGTTGGCTAAGGCGTCCTCTTGCAAGAGTTAGAAATAAATCCAGTGTGTACAGGCTCCTGCAGTGTGTCCTCTGTTCTGTTTCCAGAATTCCCACCACACCCTTAAAAATGAAGAGCCCAAACAAAATTACATCCTGTACGATTTTGAAACCCGTTATCACAATGGCAAACATGAGGCAAATTTTGTATGTGCCATGGACATAGAGGGAAGCGAATTTTGTTTCAACACCTCAAAATGCGTGAATGCGTTTGTAAAATGCTACCGTCAACCAAAATACCACGGCTACACCTTCATAGCGCACAACGCCTCTGGGTTTGATAACTACATCCTGTTGGAATATATTGTGGAACATGGGATCACCCCCACTGTGACCATGAGGGGTAGCAGAGTCGTTCTCATGTACAACAAAGCGTTCAGACAGCGATGGATTGATTCATTCAGTTTCCTGCCCATGTGTTTGTCCAAAACACCTTCAGCCTTGGGCTTTGAAGATCTGGAGAAGGGCTATTTTCCCCACAAGTTTAACACCAGGGAGAATGAGTACTATGTTGGCAGGTACCCGGCTCCCTCCTGTTATGGTTACGATGGCATGCGTGAAAGTGAGAAAGTGGCATTCATGAGATGGTATGACACTGTCCGGGAGGACACCTTTGATTTTCAGGCAGAGATTCGCCGCTACTGTGTGAATGATGTGGAGGTGTTGCGCAGGGCATGCTGCATATATCGTGACACATTTCTGCAGTGCACACAGCTTGACCCTTTTGCCTTCACCACCCTGGCTTCCAGCTGCATGGGTGTTTTTTAAAAACGCGTTTTCTGCCCAAAGACACACTGGCATTGACATATGAAGGGGCATACGTTAAGCAGAACAAAACATTCTGCAGGGTCTATAGAGTGGCTTGAATACGTAGCCCATGCAGAGCAGAGAGTCATCAAGCATGCGCTCAACCACAGGGAACAACAAATTGGTCCATATTTTGTGGACGGCTTTGATCCTGACAGCGGCACCTGCTTTGAATATGCAGGGTGTTTTTTTCACGGATGTGTCAATTGCCACACTCAGGGTGATCTCAAACCTGTTAGCAATGTGTGCTACGGGGAGCTTTACAGCCAGTTCTGTCAAAAAGTAGCAGACTTAGAAACAAGGTATGGGCATGGTGTCGTGGTAATGTGGGAGTGTGAATGGGCCTCCTTAAAAAATTCACATCCGGTGCCCGTATCTTTGTTGAAGGCTATCAGAAACCAGAACGGCTTGACCCCAGGAAAGCTCTTTTTGGTGGGCGCACAAATGCCATCAAGCTGCATCACAAGGTGGAAGGTGACGGTGAGAAAATCCGCTACTACGACTTCACAAGTCTGTATCCCACGGTGCAGTCTAAAAAAAAAACTGTACCCGGTGAGGCACCCGCAAATTATCCACAGGGATTTTGATTCCGTGGATAATTTTGGCTTTTTGAAGTGTACTGTACTCCCCCCAAGAGGTTTGTTTCACCCAGTCCTGCCCTACAGGTGCCACAACAGGCTCATGTTACCGCTTTGCGGGCGGTGCGCCGAGGATTTGAACCAGACGAGCGGCTGTTCGCACAGTGACAGGGAGAGACAGCTGTCAGGTGTGTGGGTCTTGTTCGAGCTTCAGAAAGCTCTTGAAGGGGTATCAGATTGTTGTCATTGATGAAGTGTGGCATTTTCCCAACAAGACAGACACATTGTTTAAGGATTATGTCAAAACATTTTTGAAGTTGCTTGGAACAGCTGCCGCTGTTGGCACCCTCTTTAACATTGGGGTAACCACAGTCAACGCTGTCAATGTAGCCACCGTTAAGCGTAGTGTCAGTGAGCTACAGGAGGAGATGCCCCAACTTAGGGAACAGCTCCGCACCCAAGCTCAAAGCCTCCAGACTATAGGACAAACATTGAAAGGAACAGTGGTCGTCCTCAACACCCACAGCGAGGCATTAAAACACACTCTCAAGACTGTCAACAAAACTGTTGTCTGTCATTCAGACAGACTATGCACACACCCAAATTATAACTTCTCTCATGACAGACATGTTACGGGAAGTAAGTTCCTCCCTGGACATGTTGATTATGGGTTGAATTCCCCCATATCTGGTATCGCTCAACTTGGTCCAGCAGATCCTTAGTGATACCCTGTCAGGTCCCCCTCAAACTCTCCAGACACATGTAGCATACTCCCTGGGGAGTGCCATCCCACTATACGTAGATCCGTTGGAGCGAGAGTTGGCTTTCCTGCTAACCTTGCCTATTATTGAGTCCAATAATGTATATAGGCTCAAAGATGTGGTTAATGTGGGCTTCTGGCAAGGGGAAACCCGAGTCAGGATCCATACTCCTGACGTAGTCGCCTACCACAACAGCAATCCACAACTTTACCTGGCCCCCAATCTGAAATGTGCACCCTCACCAAGGACGTGCACTACCTGTGCCCCAGTAAACCCTTCATCCAGGACAACACCGAGGGCATCTGTGGCCTCCAACCCATGAGGGATGAAGCCCAGTGCCCCGCAGAGGCTACGCCTCGCCACCAGGTGATGACCACTGAAGCCGAGATTGTCGGCGATCAATGGTTGGTTAACACCCCGGCTAGATATGCAACTCTGATTTATGATCAGCACGACATGGCCACCCGTGTCCCAACCAGACCATTTGGGTCAAGGTTCCCAAAAATGCCATCCTGCATATTGAGGACCTGGCCCTTTATCATCTCCCTGCCATGGCCATGATGCCATGATGGCTTACCCGAATCTCTGTGTGATGACGTGCTACTACCCCCTAACAAGAACAATTTTCTCATCATTGACGATTTGATGAACGACGCAAGCAACAACGTTGAAGTGCAGAATGTTTTCACCAAATATGTGCATCACAGAAATCTCAGTTGTATGTATTTTGTGCAAAACTTGTTTATTCAGGGAAAGGCCAGCAGGACCATCAGCCTCAACACAAATTACAAAATACTGTTTAAAAACCCCCGTGATAAATATCAAATTACCTTGCTGGGCAGGCAGATGTTTCCCAACAACCCCAAATATTTTTTAAGTCTTTTAATGACGCAACCGGCTCCACCTACGGTTTATTTATTATTAGATTATAAAGCCAAAACACCGGACCAATTAAGACTCAGAACGGGGCTGCTGTTGGATCATCCGGTTGTTTATATCCCTAAAAAAAGAATTGCATAAAGGGGGGTAACTATGTCGTCACGCATACAGAGAAATATGGGTCTGCTGGAGTTGCTATATAAAATTGTCGCCGAGCATGCGGAGGCTTATTGTGTTAAATGCAAATGCGGACTTTATTAACACCCTGTGAGAAATAGCTCTCAATGTGTTAAGAGGTAACATACTGTTGACGGACACCCAATACAGACAACTGAAAAAGAAAAAAAAAAAAATCAGTCATCAGACTGGTTGCCGATAAAAAAAAAGTCAAACTTAAGAAAAAGACAAAGACTATTAACCAGACCGGAGGATTTTTATTGCCGCCACTAGGTGCAGCAATCCTGTATAACCAGTCTTTTTACCAGAGGTTGATAAAAAATGGAGCACACTCAAAAAATGTTTCGGTCCCGCAACACCAACTGGACACTTTGAAGCAACAGGTGCAGGAGGAAAACGCCGGATCCATCAGGCAAGAGGTGCAAAATGAGTTGGATAAAGCCATGGTTAAGATTTTGAACCTCCCTGATATCAACGTGTACGAGAGGGCCAAAAAGTATGCAAATATTTTACAGCGCTATCTGAATGTGGTGAGACAGGGTGAGTGTGGAAAAAGGTGTATTGACTTTATCATTGCCCGAAATCAGTGATGCTGTCGGCAAATCTGTAAGCGCTACACCCCCTGCTGTTGGTAATGAATCTGAAAAGGACACGATTGCGGGTGAGGTTTTAAAACACCTCCCTAAAAAGTAGTAAGAAAAGCGCTGAATATATTTTGGATGCTATGGCTCGATTGAAAAATGTGATATCGTGGACAGATCAGGGAGAAGTCTTAGTCAACAACCAGGCAATCAGAGGCTCGCATTTGTATGATCTGTTGAAAAGTGTCACTGTGGCACATAACGTCACAGACCTGTCCAGACCCATGGGTTGGAAGCCCTTTTTAAAAATCTTGGCGGGGTTAAATATACCTCTCTCTGCCGTCCCGAACACTCAGGTGCATAGGGCTATTGCTGAATATAAAAGGGGGGATGATGATGCAGCTAAAAACTACTCAGACACTAGGAGCAGAAGAAAATATGTGTTGACAGGCTCCCATGAATTTAGCACACCTCTCAGGACACTTAGATCGAGAAGATTAACGTCACCCCGCGGTTAAATTTTAACATGTGTCATGCTGAAAGAAATTGTATCATGTGTACGAATAAATAGAGGTTTGAGACCGAAAAATCATTTTCTCAGTGTGTTTTTTTTTTTTATTTAATATATTTATATCACCTTATTTTCCAAATTGTACACAAGTAAAATTATATCCAGGACACGCTACAGGTTGTATTTTGTTAACAAATCGGCAAACCATGGCATCGTTACAGGTAAGATTAGTTCTATACATGTCTAACACACTAGTATACGACATTCCTTTTTGTATATGATGAGAAAAAAATACAGTGCTGCCCGCATGTTGCGGTATAATCATTCTGAACCTGCTTTCTGGAATAAGACAAGTCCGCGCAGTTTTTCCACACGAAAATTGTTTCTCAGGCGGAAAAAGGTCACTTTTTGGTGGGTTGCCAAAACTGTCAAAGAAATATCCTTGTCTATGCTTTGTAATGTAAATAGCCAGCCAGTGCTCCCCGGGCATGTTAGAGGGGTGTGTGTTTACAATCAACACGACAGGGGGTTTACACCCATTGTATTCAGCGAGCTGGTCGCATGCAAGGACCCCAAAAAAATCTGTACCTCGCATAATTATTTTTGTAGCGATGCTTGTTAATTCTATGGTATTCATGGCTCTCTAGTAGTTGTCCAAAAACACGTCTCTTGTTTGAGATCTCAATCTCATATGCTACTCTGTGTTTGATTCAGTGATTAACGGTGCGGGGCAGGGGTACTCTGAAACAGACTTCCAGCCGCACATTGCCCGTCTTGATCAGCGACACATTCCCCGAACAACCCTCATCAGGCTCTAGGTTGAAGCAGAATAAGGTATAGCCGGCACCAAAATCTTGACGAGATATGGCCAGCGATCTGTCCTTCAGGTGGCGCCCCGTGGTCTGTATCAGCTGGTAACTCTGGTGTACTGTCCTCTTTGAAAATGCAGCTGAAACGGCTTGGCAGGATAGGACTGCCCGTCGGCATATATCCAAATAAAGTGTGTCATAATGCCCGAAATTAAAAGGGTTACGTCTGTAACTCCCCGTATAGCCCTCATTATCTACAAATCCCACAATGATAAATTTAGGGATCTGTCCTATGTAAAGATTTTCCTGGTTGCACACTCTCGTTCCAGCTGGGATGGAGAAGGTTTTCAAAGACACTATCTATAGCGTGCGACTGTCACCTTTGACAAAAACGCTGGCCGATACCATCTTCACTTGGTACTGATCATTGCATTGATCATTGAGAATTCGGCTTTTGACCGAATGCACTTGATAGAAGTATCCACGCCGTTTAGCAGGAGTTTTTCCTTGAAAAAAACAAGTCTGCGTGTATTGGTGCGATGAGCTCCACAATACGGCTGTTTTCAGTGTACGCGCCTCTGGCAACCAGTCCAGCATTGTCACCTGCTATGGACGCATTGTCCATATGATTTGCTGTATCCTTGCTAAAGAGGCCAGGACTGAACTGTGTATCCAGAGTGTCTTTCCCATAGTTGAGTAAACATTCAATTATTCCTCGGTAGGGGTATGTGTTGGATGATTGTGTGATAAGCCTCCCGCCCAACATAATATCCACTTGAGAAAAGAGCGTGCATCCTGGATAGTTTATAAAACCCACGTCAGCGTTATTGGCCAGGTTTGTGCCGTCCTCATTTGTAATTCTCACGTAGATACAGATAGGTGTCATTCAGATCAAAGTAATCCTCTCCGCTAGATGATATGTAAAACTCTAGGAGGTCCCGTGTCTGTTATCGCTGAAACGGGTGGAATTTCGATCGATTTTCAATAGAGGTCCGTGTGAGTGGAACGGTAAACAGATCCAGCTCTGTCTTCATGTATTCTTTTGACTGATTATGAATGAGCGCCATGTTTATTATTATTACAACTTTTTTGTTGTTGTTGTTGTCGTTAGCCTAAAATATGTCTTAACGAAACCCTGGAGCGTCTTGACTTTGCTCTGCTTCCTTTGGAGCCGGCCTTGCATTTGGTTGCTCCAGAGCGTTTTGCGGCAGTTTTACTTTAGATGCAGGTCGACTATGCCCCCATCCGGACGGGGGTCTCGCTGTAGGTCTTTGGGTGTACACCACCAGGCCGTTCCCCTCCTGTCTTTTTGACACTGTTTCTGGCGATGTTGGACACCACATCCCCCACAATGTTTGTGGCAGCTGTTCTCAAGTGTGGCTTGGCCAAACTAAATCCTCTTTTTAACAGGGGCACAGCCATTCTAAAGAGATTGCGAAATATTCCGCCTAGCCCCTGTCTGTATTGTGTACACGCTCCTATAAACCCAGGCAAATCCCCTCCAGCCTGATTCATGTAATATGACACATAGCTGCTGTCATCGCGAGTGTAGGGGGTGTGCGACTTTTTTTTTAAGAGTACTGCTTCACCGGTCTAAAGTGTAGTTTGACAATTACTTTCCCGTATGAGAAGTGTATATATTGATTTTGATCGTCTTTCAACAAGATCTCTATATCGTCAATAACTGATTTACTGAGTGACGTATGACAAGCCGAACTACACATCAGAGTGTGCATACACCAGACCTCGTCCAACACATTTATACACCGGTACAAAACTATCGCCCACCAACTGATAATCCACAATGTCGCGATACACGAATGTTATAGCTCCCCCCGTGGATGTCTGCGGGGTGAGGCGCAGCATATTGTTTCTTATAACTAAGGGTTATCGGTATCTCAAATGGTTCACCCGGTTTAAAACCCAGTATCTCTGCCAATTTCCCTTTAAATGTGAAGACTGTTCCTTCTGCACCCGAAAAATAAACAAGGTTTGTAATATTGTTATACTGTATACTTATGCGGGATGTTGGCTGGTTAAGGATGCATTTTGCACTAAATTCTTTTATTATTCTAGGTATAGAGTCATAAAACCCGACGGATAATGTTAAAGTGTGTTTCTGCTGCATTTTACGATCAGACTGTCACCTCAGCATCCGACGGGGGAAAACTGGCCCATATCCGAGGATATTGTAGCTCTAACTCCAACCTCGTATGGCTCGTTCAGAACGATCGGCTTGGCTAATTGTCCTGTAGTGCCATATCTTATTTGGATATATCTTCATCGATGCATTACTGGGCAACCTCACATAAAAACCATTTTTCTCCACTGTACCGTCACGGATAAGCGTGGGGTTGAAAGTGAGCTCTTAGACAGGTGACGCACACCTTTTATTGCGCATCAACAATGACTTTTCCAGGAGATCCACAAATTTCTCAGGCCATCCCAACCATTTCACCAGAACTAGGTTTTTACGCCTGATTTATTTCTGTCCAGTATTTTTTCTATTTTAAACCTCTTGTTTTTATCCAACACTTCTTGTAACTCCTTCTCGTAAAACGTGCCTTTCACTTTTTCACCGGTCAAATCTGCTAATCTATACACCGGAGGGTCTCTGGCTATTCTGTCCATTATTGTAAAATACTCGTCTGTGAACGATTGTTCATAACCTTTTCTGAACACCCCTTTGAGTTTTGAAATTCTCACGTTATCCCCCACATTGTATTTAAACGATACAGGTTTCTGCGGTTTCGTCTTGTACAGGTTGTTAAAGACAATTTTTTCGTTGTCTTTATTTACCGCAGCGGGGGGCATCTTTATAGATCTGTGATGAGCCTTGTTATAGGAGTCGACAAGCTCCTGAATCACGTCGACATATCTACGTGAATTGACGGATGTTAAATATCTCCACATGCGGGTCTTGAAGGTCCTGTTGAAACGCTCCACCACACTGGCCTTTGTCTCGTTGGATGTCGAAAAATGCTTGATGTTATATTGATCCATCAGTCGCTGAAAGTTTTTATTGTAAAACTCTGTGCCGGCGTCAGTCTGGAGTTTTGCCGGCACTCGGCCCTCACTTAAAATGTCTTTGAAGGCGCTTGCGACTGAGGAACCGGTTTTGTTTTTAAGACATCTGACCCACGCATATTTAGAAAACACATCAATGCACGTCAACATGTAACGCACGTTGTCGTTTTCCCCCGAATATTCACACATGTCAACTAGATCGGCCTGAAACTGTTTGTCTATTCCGTTAACCAGCACCCTGTTTCTCGGAAAATGTTTGGCAGCGTCTGCGTGGAGAGTATAAGCATCTTGTCCCATTAAAAAGCGTTTAACCGC
>OMLB01057369.1:4217-22835 GCA_900302555.1 Myripristis jacobus
GGCGTGTTATTTTTTTTTTTATTTTTATTTTTTTATCTTTAGATAATTAGCGTTCACTATTATTTCTAACACATGGTAGCAGTGATTAGATACAGGATATATGTTGGGCATAGGTGACAGGAAGGGGTGGGCACAGGAAGGAGGAGGGCACACAAGTTTTCACCAGACCTGAGGGAGGAAGGATGGACAAGAGCTGGTATGTCATATAATTTTGGAGTCTCTTCAATAAAACAAGTAAACATACAAGGATTGACTGGACCTTCTGTCTTTTGGGTCTGCGTAAAGATCACTAATGCTCCTCCTGTATATGTAATGGCAAGAGTGGAAATGTTTTAAGGAAAAGGAGAAATTGCCATTACAAACAGTAATTTCCAAACTTCTCCCAATCGGGCCGCACATTTTTCCAATTCATTGTGTGGGCCTAAAACGAAAGCTGTAGGAGGAATTATGGGCCAAAAAACGCACAGAATAATAAAGAAAGAAATAGTAGGAGGAACGTGAGTGTGCAAGCTGCCAGCTTGCACACTAATAAAGAAAGAAATAAAGAAAGAAATAGTAGGAAGAACGTGAGTGTGCAAGCTGCCAGCTTGCACACTAATAAAGAAAGAAAGAAATAGTAGGAAGAATGTGAGTGTGCAAGCTGCCAGCTTGCCCACTAATAAGAAGAAGAAGTATGTACAACATTAAGATGTGTTGCCTTTTCAAGGCAAGCACATAATAAATATGCACAACATTAAGATGTGTTGCCTTTTCAAGGCAAGCACATAACTAATCTGTGCACTATAATAGGAACTGAGGTGTTGGATGGATGTGGCAGAAGGTTCATTATCTCACACTGGGGTGCCGCTTATCCAGGCTATATCTTGACACACATCACAGAATGACTCCCAGTTGGCTATATTTGATTTTTATTGTCTCAATACAAGGATACAAGGATACAAGGAAGTTTATTGGTCATTATACAACAGGTTGTATAATGAGATTAAAATGTGGTTCCCTCTTGATTGATTAATTGATTGTATAAAAAATAAAATTATTAAACGTGGAGGAATGCAGATGGTGCATTAAGTAGTCTCACAGCCTGAGGGAAGAAGCCGCTCTGTAGTCTGGTGGTACGGCAGCGGATACCTCTGTATCTTTTGCCTGACGGCAGCAGGGTGAACAGGCTGTGGCGGGGGGTGTTGTCTTTTAGGATCCTTTTAGCTGTGCGCAGGCACCTCACCTCCCTGATATCACTGATGCTTGGTAGATGAGTACTAATGATGTTCTGGGCAGTTTTAATCACTCGTTGCAGAGTCTTCCTGTCCTGGGCCGCACATCCCTGCCAGTTTGTGATGTTTCCAGTCAGGATGCTTTCAATCGCTTCTTTGTAGAAGTTGACAAGAACTTGGCATGGGAATTTTGCTTTCTTAAGTTTCCTTAAGAAATACAGCCGTTTCTGAGCTTTTTTAACCAGGGCAGAGATATGTGCAGTCCATGACAGGTTCTCTGTTATGTTGATTCCCAGGAACTTAAAACTGCTCACTTGCTCCACCTCAGCTCCACTGATGTAGACAGGGTTGTGTGTCTTTGCCTCCTTTTTTCTAAAAACAACTATCAGCTCTTTGGTTTTGCTGACGTTGAGCAGTAGGCCTAAGTTATTTTCTGTGCACCATTCTGCAAGATGGTTGACGAGGAGAGCACCAATACCACATATTTGCGCAATAATGTGTGGTGTAATAGTATATAAAGACACTGAAATATGAGCCAGTAACAAAATAGTAACCGAACAAACAATCCTAGGAATGCATTAGGCCAATAGCTCATAATCTATCATGTTATGGTAGCTCCTTACCAACAGAGGGCAGTGATTCGCATGAGAGGCATTTGGCTGCTGTTTATTCTTGGTGAGAAAACGAAGTGGGGTTGCTGCATGCCCTCATGGCTGAACCTCTTGGAGATTATAACCAACGACACTGGGTAGAGATAGCCCTCTTTATGTCCAGGGATTGATGAGCGTTTTTAATGAGCGCCATTCAAATGGATTTTGAACGTGATTGTAAACTATAATTATTATTAGTATTATTATTTTATGTTGCAGAATTGATAGACAAATGTAGCAGCCTATTAGCAGATAGCTATTAGCTGATAACTCTGTTTAGTTGAATCAACAACCATTAGTCAGTTAGTTAGTCATTAGTCAGAGACAATTTAATTATAACGTGTAACTGGCTTATATCGCGAGCTGTATCAGAGATGTTTTGGGCTTGGCCTGTGGAGGGCAGTGTTTTGCGCCGGCATAGCATGTAGCTGCCGCAAATTTTAAGGGGGAAGAAGAAAAGCGGCGATAGATAGAAAATGGCTGACTGTGAATGCGGTGTCTCTTTCTCGAGGTTCAAAAAACTGTTTTGACGTGCCCTGCATTGACAAATGCGTCGCTCCATTTGACAAAGAGGCGGAATGTTTAAAAAGGCGAAAAGAGCTAACCTCCGTCGGAGAAATGAGTCCGACGAGGACGAGCAGGAGGAGGGCCAGCAGCCGCTGCTGGCGCCGACGCTGTGCGGGCCCGTGGTGGAGGAGATCCCGTTCATGGAGAGCTCCAACAGCCTCGCCGGAGTCCGCAGCACCGCGGATATACACCACGGCAATGGCCTTCAAGCCAATAGTGTCAAAGCTGTCAAGAAAGGAAAAAGCAAAGACTTGGTTGCAGCGGCGTTAGGAGGCCCGAAAGCCAGTTTGCTGAGTTTTGACGATGACGAAGGTAGCTAACTTTATTCACTAATCTATGCTAACACGTTGCAGGTACAGGTACTAACTGGAGCCAGCACTGTAGTTTCTGCATGTTGGAGAGGATTTACATGTTTACAAGTATTGATGTGATTCTCCTAGACCATGTATACGTGAATCATCAGATAGCGGAATCATTCAGTCTAGCGATTACCATACTCTAAATATTGTACAAGACTGACTGAACCACCCTGGTTTTCTTTCAATGTCTCTTTAAACAGATGGATCGGAGGTGTTCAGGGTGAAGAAATCCAATCACAGCAAGAAGATTGTCAAACAGCTCAAGAAGGAGTACAAGGAAGATTTGGAGAAGACTGGCCACGTCAAACAAGAGAACAGCTCAGGTGCGATGGCCTCCCCGTTTGACAGCACCACCTTAATTCATAGCCCCTCCACATCACAGCTCACATGATCTCCTCCAGAAGTCAGACTTTAATAGCTTAAATTAAGCTTGTTAGTTTAGTGTTGTGAAATACAGCTGTGGCAGTGCATCCTATCTTCTCGAAGAGGCTTTTTGGCGGGGTAAAGTGTTGTGTGTTAGGTATTATGTGCTGTGTTGTGACTGTGCCACAAGAGGGTGGCAGATCGCTGAGGGACAGATGCATAAAAATAAAAGCTGCAGGGAGTAGGCTTCAGACATTGATATTTTGTTGTGATTCAGTGAAAATAATCATGATGTTTGCTCAACATAAATGAGTAGCAGTATAGCGGAAGCATTAAGTATTTCTGCCTCAGACAGCTCGGGCTGCAAGTTTCGAGGCAACCAGATTTAAAAAGAAGTCGTCTGCTTCAACTTGACAAATTGTCACTAATACATTTTGCACTGTGATTTTGAGGGCAGAATCACCTCACCTAACGTATTTGCATCTACTTTGCCTTTCGGACACCTTAGCTTGGCACAAGCGGCATTTCATTGGCCCCAAAGAACTGCCACACTGCAGACATTTTTCCTTTTGTCAGAAAATGTTTATTGCACCAAAACACATTTCACAGAAGTAGACAGCTGCAGTTGCAAATCTGTGTCACAGTACTTGGGGAGCTGATTCGCTCATCTCAGTTATACACATATCACAGCTGCATGTCTAGATTATAATAGACTTATTATGGTGTCAAGGTGGGCTAGTGATGGTGAGGGACACTGATCTATAATAAGAAAGCCTCTTAATTGTTTTTTGTCTGTAATTTAATTCCCTAGATGCTCCATCCCAGCCTGTGGCTGCCAGCAAGGAGGAGGCTTGTAGCAGGACGGGCAGCGAGCAGGGAGAGGAGGAGATGGAGGTCGACAGTGCTGATGACCAGGAGGAGGAGCAGAGGAGTAGCACTGGGTCTGCACATGGTCAAGTGTCCAAGAGCAACAGCACAGCTGGCACCTTCAACACGCTGTCCTCCCTCAGCAGCCTTCGACCAGGTATCACACACACTCGTACATCTGCTCAGGTGTTTAATGCATCCCTTTTATTCGTTCAGCCATTCATTCCAGAGCACTGATCCAGAGCACTGGATCCACTGTCACTAGCTCGCTGTCACTGTACCCTGGATGACAAGGAGAAGTGCAAATCCAGTGAAAACTGTCTGTTAAAGCCAAAATTTCACAGCATGGCTGCAACCAGTACCAGACAGTGTATGCATGGTATGGTGTATGGCATGGTGTATTTTGTTTTTTAAACTTGGCACATTTGGAATAAAGGCAGAGGAATCCCGCCTGCAGAGTGAAAAAAACAAAAGTGCCCAGGCAGCCCCCAGCTCTGCTCTATCCTAATAACTGATGTGTTTTGGTTTTTTTTTCCCAGTTTGGTAATTGTTCAATTTGTCTTAAATTTTATTCCAAGTGGCATTAAAAACAACTTTTAAATCTGACATGCTTTAATGTGTAGGAACCCTGATCTGGATATATTCCTGGTTTTCTGTCTCTAGGGGAGATCCCTGATGCGGCATTCATCCATGCTGCCAGGAAGCGCCGGCAAATGGCTCGGGAGCTGGGGGGTGACGCTCCCTTGGTGGAGACAGAATCCCCCAAGAAGCGACTGGTACGAGAGGAAGAGCAGGACGCCAGTGACGATGAAGATGAGGAGGAAAAGAGGATCAGCTTCAGCGGAGTCAGGAGCAAAAGCCAGAGGCAGAAAATTGCCGAGGAGATAGGTAGGTGGTAGAATTATGGTGTACAGACTGTCTGTGGGTCATTTTGTGCAAAAGTCTGTCAATTTTTATCCGGTGTGAATGAATGAAAAATTAACATTCCCTTTTTGTTTGTCCTATCAATTGCGTAGGTATTGAGGCTAGTGATGACGAGGGTCTGGATGCAGGTCATGATGAGGAGTTGAGCCGCTGGGAGCAGGAGCAGATCAGGAAGGGAATCAGCATACCCCAGGTGAGCAGTCTGAACAGCTGTAAAATATTATCCTTTAGATACAACTACTGGCTGTGGAAGAGCTATGATTTACACATACACTTTGTTGTCTAACGCAGGGAAGTTATGATACCGAAATTATGGCAGATGATATCGGTTTAATTGCACAATTCTTTACATCTGACTCAAAACAGAAATCCCATTCAGCACACACTCACTTCAAGAACTCTGAAACATTAACAAGTAAACAAGTTTGATCTGTTTCAAGTAAACAGGTAGGTAACATTAGAATAAGAACGCATATTTACATGTGCAACATTGGCCTTTAGCCTTCTAGTAGAAAACAAAACAGCTCAACAAAATGCTCATTTGAGATTAGAGGAACAATGAAATGAAACAATTACAACGGTATGATTATGTGCCTGCATTTTGATTCAGAGTCCTGTAAGCATGACTGTAACTTTAAAGTTTTGTTTTCAGTGTTTAAACATTCAGGCTGAGGCTACATAAGAGTAAGAAGACTGATTTAGAGAGTGAGGGATCAAGCTGTGTTGACACCACTAGGGACTAAAAGCACTACTGTTGGTATTGTTTCCAGAGTGTTGGTATTTGGTGTCTAATTATTCATTCCTTTGACATTCCTTGTGTAATGTAGTTTGCATGGTGATTTTCCCATAGATGTTGGCTGGTTATCCACCCAGTCAGTGCTGATTATTTGGTGTTGTCTGTCTACCAGGTCCAAAGCAGTCAACCAGAGGACAGCACAGTCTACTACCAGAACAGCTATGAGAGCCAGCCCTATGGGTCATCGTACAACATGCCTTATACCTACAGTACTGTGGCCCCACAGAGCAGCAAGCCACCTGGTCGAACAGATAATGGCTCTGTCCCCTATAGGGCTCCTAGTGGTGACCTAGCCCCGGTCTCCACTGATCTGGTAAAGAAACGCCTGCGGGACAGGTAGGTCCAGTAAAAGACCACATCAACCCAGTCCAATGTCAGCCCTCAGCTCCACTGCTGCTGTCTCTATGTGCTGTGTGGTTCTGCAGACCCAACACCTGCAAATCCAATCAGAGAAGAGATGATGGGTGTCAGGAGGAAGTCTCCTTTATTCATATTCAGGATTTCAGCACCATATTTTGTCTCCTTGTATCCCAGCTGTATCAGTTTTATGCTTTTACCATGTTTGCAAGATATGAAAAAAAGCACAATAACTGAGGCAGTCCATAAAACATCTAAATTACTGATGCAGAATGGACCGCGACTAATTCTCTTATCAGCTGTCAACCTGCACCCAGCTCATTCCCAGTGTCTTTCCCTTGTATGTCGTGTGTCTGTAGGCTCAGCCAAATGCGTGCAGGCCATGAAGCAAACACCAAGCGCAATGAACAGATTCAAGAAGACCTAGCCACCTCCGAGAGCACCATACAGCAGCTGGAGGGCTCATCCAATGACAATGCAGATCAATATAAATTCTTGCAAGAGATGCGAGGGTATGTTGGAGACTTGCTTGAGTGTTTCAGTGAAAAGGTAAGGGAGAAATTATCTACTGTCTGCCTTGCTGTTTACTGTTTTGTGTCTGTGATTTCTGACCACAAATTGTGAATTTAAAAGGGGCAGGAATTTTAAGTATCCTGGATAGTTAATCATGAATTGAGAGTCCTTAAAGCTTGTTTTCCATTTTTTAAAATTAACTTTGTAACATTTGTTTGCAGTACTTGCAGAACCCCAAACCCCTTCCAAAAAACCTCATGTGTTGGATGATTGTAGTAGGATGGTAGATAGTAGGATGTAGTAGGAAATATAATTTTGCCAACAATGAACTTCTGGCATCTTTGCTTTCGTTCTTGTAAGATGATGCTAATAGTGTCTACATCTCTACAATTAAAGCACTATTTCAAATACTTTTTATGGAAAGAAAGGACTCTATGAGGAATCAGGCAGCCCATGTCTGTCAGAGGGCCATTTGTTTCATTTTTTGTAACGGTTACCATTTAGTTTACACATAAAAACTGTTGGCATTTATTTTTACAGATTTTCACACAGTATTATTTCAAGATCAGGTGGAGCTGCAAGAGAACTCTAAATTGTGGCATCTCCATGTACATGCAGGTCTAATAAATGCAAATTTGTTGTATGAAACAACAATGTATTCTTTTAAGAGAGACCTTAAGACCAGCGTGTTTATTAGTATTTGTGATGAAACCTTGCCTTTTTCCTCTTATCTGAGGTATTTTTGTCCACCCATAGAAAAATACCAAATGCATGTTACATTTTTTTTAATTAATTTTTTTTTATTATTCAGAATATCGCCCAATTAACAGCCCATGTCAGAATTATTCCTTGAGCAGCCGAGTAGCAACTACTTGCAATGAAGAGATGACCTGCCTGCCACTTGCCAACATTTGTGGCTTCATCCTCACTAATACCCACTTTAATCCCATCAGGAGACTGGAGGAGTCATGCATTATAGTTAGCAGAGTCTCTTTAATGTTCAGCTCACAAAACATTATCATGGAAAACCTGTGACACCAATTATTACTTATCAGCGTGATTTAACTTTTATAAAACAAAGATGAACTATTGAGGCTGAAACAGTTGTTCCAGGTCTTTGGGTGAAAACCTTGTAACTCCAGTTTGTTTATATTCCTTTTTTTTTTTCATTTTAGCAGAAGGATTACATGCTTCTCTTTGTGTTTAGGAATTATGTACCACTTTGGTTTATGAAATCTTTTCAAACCCTGATGGATAAACTGAAAAATGTAAATCTGGAAGTGTGGCTCTTTTTCCTTATTGACAAAAAGCTGACATATTTGAGATACAAGGTTTTCACTGAGCAACAGTGCTCCAGTGTTGTCACATTCTCCATCATGCCACTCTTGTCCCACCACCAATCAGACGTCCCTGTGACACGGAGTCCCACCTTTGTTGGGGTCAGAGGTCACAGAAGGCATCATATCTTTCAGGTGCCTGCTGTCCTGGAGCTGGAGGCTGCCATGCACCAGTTACTAAGGCAACGGGCCTCACGACTCGTCCAAAGAAGACAGGATGATATTAAAGATGAATCATCGGAGTTTGCAAGCCTTTCAAGTCAGTCCATCTTGAAGGTTTTTACTATTTATTTGAACGGCCTCGTTGGTTCTCTGTATGCGTGTGTATGTGTGTGAGTATCTGTGCGTGTGTGCGTGTGTGTGTGTGTATGTGTGTAGTGACCACATTCTTGTTTCCTACTGTCCCTCTTATTTTTCCCCTCATGAGACTGGTGTAACCTTTGGGTGAGGTGTGATTTTGAGCGTGTGTGAGTGAGCACATAAATGTGAGATGTGTATTGGAGGAGCTGTCTCAGCTGCTCCCTTCCTTGTGGCTGAATCTCACACTCAGCTGGGTAGTTGTAGCTCTGCTCAGTCTGGTGGCAATCAGTCACTAAGTAAAGATGACAAAAAAAAATGTTACTGACTTGGCATCACTGCTACAATTACTGTAACGTGTAGCAAGCTGCAGCCAGGTAAGACACTTGCAAACAAATGATACCTCAAATACCATAATTCTATTTACATGTAATAAAGATGATACGACTTATTGCTGGGAGTATTTCATAGATACCTTATTAAGTTCGGATTTATTTTGATGTGCTTCATAATTCAGAAATAGTTCATCAGCCCATCTCTAGCTAATCCAATTTATGTTAAGTATTTTGTTCAGTTCCAAATTAATATATCTATATCTGTGCACTAATTGTGTGTGTTGTTCTGTGTTGAGAATAGGAGAGAGGTGGGCTGTCTCAGTTATTAATTCCTGACTCTAACATGGCTCCTGTCTCTTCCAGATAAAGCTGTCATGGCTCCTAGTCTGGACTCATTTGGTCGAGACCGCACAGCCTACCAGGAGCACAGCCGCCAGAGGAGGATAGCAGAGAGGGAGGCTCGACGGTAAGAAGCTCACCCATACCTGTAGTCATGTTTCCAGGTTTTATCCTTGTACACTTTATATCCAGCAACCCAGTGTTATTGCTGTATATGTATTGCTCTAATGCAGAATAATTGTCACATCTCTTTTAACTGACTCTCTTTTTGTTTGTGGGTGGGAGCAGAACTCGGCGGCGTCAAGCCAGAGAGCAGAATGGAAAGAGGGCCGAGCACAGAGAAGGCCTATCATCTGATGATGAGGAGACCTCCACTGACATCACCAGCTTCAACATGGAGAAAGGTACTGGACATGACTGAACTACTGCAAGCCGATACGTTTGTTTAGCAAATCGATTTTTTTGACACAGATCTATCTACAATTCATTCTCAAACACATACACACATAACCACTGTGTCTCATTGAATAGGTAATAATTAAAGTCTTTGTTCCCATCCAGATCGTATCATCAGGGATTGTAAAAAAGTATTTGAGGACGTAGTGGAGGATTTTCATTCTCTTGACTGCATCAAGTCCCATTTCGAGGTGTGGAGGAGAGAATACGCCGACTGTTACAGAGATGCTTACATAGGGCTGTGTCTGCCTAAGCTCTTTAACCCACTGGTCCGTCTGCAGCTCGTCACATGGAGTCCTCTGGAGGTAAGAGATGTGTGCATGTTTTTAGTATTATCCCACATTTACCCCTTTTTAATGGCTGAAAAAAAAAAGATTGAATCTCCCCTGCACTTTTTCCCTGGCCAGGTGGAGTGTGCTAATTTTGAGTACATGCTCTGGTTTGAGTCTCTGTTGTTCTACGGCTGTGAGGAGCACAGCAGGTTGCAGAAAGGAGACGTGGATATCAACCTGCTGCCTGCTATAGTGGAGAGAGTCATCCTGTCCAAACTGGCAGGTAAACAAACCCACAAATACCCCTGGTGCACTTAATACAAGCATTAGGAAAAATTTATTTAGAGCAAGAATGAAAATTGAAACGCTTATGTTTTGTGTGTTTGTGTCAGTGTTGGCAGAGCAAGTGTGGGATCCCCTGTCCACCAGCCAGACAGCCAGGCTGGTTGCCTTCATCCGCAGGCTAAGCAAGGCCTACCCCACTGTGCTGCATGGGGACAACAAATACACACAGGTATTGTCCACTCTCCTACTAAAATTCACATAACATACTCCCTCTGCAAAATATCAGAGCTTACACTGGCATACAGATTGAAATGCTGTGTCATGACTTTTGCAGGCATTAAGGTTGAAATATTGTCTTTTATTTGTTCATTTATTTATTTATTCATTTTGTCCTTACTAGGAGCTACTGAAAACAATCGTCTTACGGACCAGGCGGACTCTGGATGAAGATGTCTTCCTTCCACTCTACCCTAAAAAGTGAGTAATAAAAGTGAGAAGTAGTTAGGTTGTAAGGTTTTACATATGTATCGCTGGCACTTAATGTCTGATTTTAAGTAGTGTTGGTGTTTATGTTCACAGTGTGCTGGACAACAAGAACAGTGGTCCATATTTATTCTACCAGCGGCAGTTCTGGTCCTGTGTCAAGGTAGATATTTGGAACAAAGTCTTTTTTTGCTAACTATTTTATACAGTAACCACTGATGGAAATATTTACATATTTGGCAAATAGGAGCTATAAGCAAATATCTGCTTGGATAGTCATTTGTGTGCTGTCATGTCTACTGGAATAGCACCTGATTGTCATGATCCTTGTGCCCATAGCTTCTGGGCAACATCCTGCAGTGGGAAAGCATCCTGTCCAGCTCCTGTCTGAGGGAGCTGGCTCTGGACAGCACCCTCAACAGATACATCCTCTCTGCACTGCAGACCACAGATGCTGCGGAAGACAATGTTCAGAAGTGCCAGAAGGTAGGAGACCCATAATCAATGGGCAAGCAAGTAACACCACACCGGACAAACATATTGTACTTATTAGCCAAAGTAGGCTACCTTTCACTTTGGTTAAATTTGACTGACTTAACAAAGACTGATACCATGCGAATGTGAC
Organism: Myripristis jacobus; assembly: GCA_900302555.1. Taxonomy (NCBI): domain Eukaryota; kingdom Metazoa; phylum Chordata; class Actinopteri; order Holocentriformes; family Holocentridae; genus Myripristis; species Myripristis jacobus. The sequence continues at coordinate 15,254 of OMLB01057369.1, forward strand.
TGCCGTTTTGTGCTTCAGTTGTTTGTGCAATCACAATGGCATGATTGTGGCCAAAATGAATGGGTACATAAGGGAGTCAGGCTCGAGGTCACGTATCACCTGATATTTGAAACAACACCCACATCCCCAACTATTTGCTAATTCCAGTGTTTGTTTTGCGCTTATTGAGAAATGTGGAGACCTAAATTTGCCTGTTGCACAATTAATGCACCAACAGCACATACATTGCTCTTCTACATTTATGCACAGAGAATGCATGAATGAAACCTAAAACATCTTTGGTATTTACTGCATAAACATACTGTACCTGTTTAGTGAGTCACCTTTGACCTTTTTGTTAAATGTGAACCACTTATTCAGAGATGTTAACACTAGTGTGTACCTGTTCCCTGTCCTTTCTTATGCCTCTGCCAGGTGGTGGAGTGTTTCCCAATGCAGTGGTTCTCCGAACTAAAGGGTCAACAGACGTTGCCTCAGCTGGAGCCATTCTGCCGCTACCTCACCCACCTGGCCAACTCTTTGTACCGCTGCAGCCTGGGAGGGTCTGATGTGGACCGCCGCACCGCCAAGTCAGTGGCTCGAATAGATTCTGCTTAGACAGCTTTAGAGGAATGTGTTGCTTTGTTGCACCCTCTAACAAGAATGACATGGGATACAACAATATGATAACACGGATGAAATAGATTCTCAATGCCAGCCTTCAAGTGCTACAATTGAATACTTTGGATTGGTTGTAATCGTGTTCTTTTGTCATCATCTTGTTAATGAACATCCATGTTCCTACCTAAAACGTTCCTCTTCCCTGGATCAAATATATAGTACTTACCTGGAGAGCTTATTTGAATAAGAAAAAGATAATTTGTCCAAAGTTTAGTCTTGAATTCTGTTGAAATTTGCCTTGAAAAGGTTTTAAAAAGCATTAAGCATTTTCTTAAAACTGTATATTTAAAATAATTTTGTGTTAGCCTTGTGTAGTCAGATGACTTGCTTGATCAGTACTTTATGCATGGTTGTGAAGCTATATGATTTGGGTGTGTCCATACCACCGCTGATGCGACATCTGTCATCTGTCAATAGGGATCAAATCAAAGAAGTCATGAAGCTGCTGGGACACATGAACGCCCTGGACCACATCATCACTGTGGCATCAGAGCAAGGCATTAAAGAGATCAAGCCGCTCTTGGAGACCAAGTCCTAGAGGAGGAGGAGGAGGAGGAGGAGGAGACAACAACTTGCCATGCATACGTTGTCATGTGTAGCACATTTTACAGCATGGGGTTGCTTCCCGTGGTGTCTGAAAAATGTGCGACAACGCTGAATGTGCACCAAGGCTTCGTAAACTCAAAAAGAAGAGTTGTCGGCTGAAAGGTCAAAGTAAAAACAAACCCTTGTGTAAATACTGTGAATACTGTACATTGTATGAAAGGGGTGTGCAACTATTGAAAGACTGATCCTAAAAGGGAGGCCTTCACTACCAAAAGGACTTCTGCATTGTGCTACATGTTGGCAAAATGGGAAATGTTGACAACAGCGTCGAATGCAGTAGGAAGGTCTGACACGTTGACTTTGTACTAGGAGTAAACCTTTGATATGGATTGCCGAGGACCTGTCTTGAAAACCTGGGACCTGTAAATTCATACTAAACTCACTTAAAGAGGCTAGTTGTAAAAACACTTGTATTTCTCAGTGCCAAAAGAGCTTTCCAGTTAGCAAACAGGCAAAAAAAAAATTATCACCCCTGATTAAGACTGAAGACCAACTTTCCCACAGTCTGTGAAGGACAACATTGCTGTGGTTGTTTCATAGATCCTCACTTGATCTTACAGCTGTCCTCCCTCACCCATAAACTTTCCTCTGCTCCAGTGATGACCCGACTGAAGTGAAGAACTTTGTTTTCAAATTTGTCACACTTGTTTGTTGAATTTTTTTTTCTGCCTGTGAATAAAATGTGTTTATGCAAGATTGCTTGTAATTTGGATTTTAGTTTCTTGGTGGAAAGAAGGGAGAACTGCACCCAAGTGTTTTTTTTTTCTATTTTTTTAACTGCATTGGTCATAAAGGGGAAAAAATCATAGTGAGAGAAATATCATGCAGCTTTGATAGACTTAAAGAAACTTGTAATAACATGTCAAAGTCATTCTGGACACCAACTGTTTGATCAATGGATCAACTGCAAAAGTTTGTCGCGTTTGGCTGTTGTCTGATATAGGGTTTGATTTTTTTTTTCTGTTACCGAGACTTAAAAATTCTGTTTTAGGGTATTTTTTACTGACTTACAACACCATTTGAGGCTCGGTTTATCACTGATTCAACTTTACATTAGAGCCACCGCAATATTAATGAGCGGGCGGGGCTATAGGTTTGCGTCCGCCCTCCCCCACCAAAACGCGCTGAGGAGCAGTCCGAACCGATTTTACCTCCACCACCTGTAAAGAAAGTTACATTTACATGCCGTCGTGCTTTGAAACAGTGAGACTACCTTCTAATTTCTAAGTAATCATCTGGCCTTTTTCAACCTTCTGAGGGAACTGTCATTGTCTTGGATCTCCGCTCCATGCGCTCACACAGGGTTTGCAAGGTAATTCAAAGCACTGCTACTCGGTCTTACTTAAACTTGTGTGACCACTAACTATACTGTGTCGGTAAAGTCTACTAACTTAGAAGCTGGTCTTTAATCTCGGTCTGCATAGGCTAGACAAATTTTAGACTGCTGGCCGTGCGTAAAAGCGCTTGGTAACGCCGTCAAGCGCTGTCTTTGGTAAAGTTAAGTGTGTAAGAGCGCCATGAAGCACATGCGTCCTAAAGTTTCCTGGAGACCCTATTTTAACTGCTGCCCACCCTTCTTCGGGGCCCCCTGTAGTCCCACACTAGCCTGTTCGGGGAGGAAAAGTTGTAAAGGCAGTGCAGCTGTATTTTTTTCCCCCGCGCAACTTGGAGTCACGACGCTTGAGAGATTCAGATTTGTGAGGACAGTTTGGGGGGTGTTGATGTTGATTTGTTGTCTATCACCGAGGTCAGTCTATAGCAAAAGAGTGCTGGCCTTGTGCGCAGTGAGGGACAGACCAAGCGCTGCATTGTGCCAAAAGCTGTGCAGTGAATCCCTGAGGTTCATCTGAGGAAAGGTTTGGTGACTTCGGAGCGCGCTATGCCTTTCCTGCATTGTGATCTGAATCTGTGCTGACACTAAAAATACAAAGATAGTGAGCTTTTGACATTGCACCATAGAGCAATGGAGATGGACTCAAGGTCTACTAAAAGGAGGCCTGTAATAATTGTTGATTAGGTAGGCATACCACTGAGAAGGTGGGTATAGTACTGGAGGAGGACGCGGTACTCTCCTATATTCCAATGGCTGTTTGACTGATAGATGGGTATACGCGCTTGAACTTATGCAGGAACATAAGTAGCCAAACAGCACTTAATCAGTGCAGGGGCCAAAGTAACTGGGGCCAGGCAGCAATGGTACCACTTATGTCAGTGAACACACTCCAACCCGTACAAGACACGGCCACACCAGCGCGGTTGAGGTTAAGGAAAGGGGTTAGGGTGTTTTAGTCTGCAGGCTGCAGATACTGGCTAACCTGCTCTTCCTGTGACTATCTTGTTTAGATCATATGGGGTAACAATGCCAACAGAACTGATAAAACAGAAGAGGGGGGTTAGGAGAAAATGGCAACATCTCCACTGGCAACATGTGCCAGTGGAGATTAATAGATGAAGGCTTTCATAAAATGAGGAACAAACACACACATAAACCTGAAGAATTGTTCTCCATTGTCTGTTCTGGCAGTAACATGACAATTGTGTGGATCCCTGACCTAATAATTTGATATCGATATTGTAAGGATGGCTAATGGTGCTTCAGTAAGATACAGTACTTACACTCAAGAGTTTTTTGGTAAACAGCCTTTAGTAATGTGGATATAAGGGCAGAATGGAATGATCATTTTTGCCTCATTTTAATTTTCACTGAAAAACCAATTCAAACGGCGATATTGTGATTTTTGCTGGGGTCTGCAACAAACAAACATGTTTTGTTTTTTGTTTTTTTTGGTCTCTGGAGAATATGATTTATAGGCCAGGACATCTTGGTAGCACCACAACACTTCATTCAATCACAGCAGCGGTTTGTCAGTCACACATTCCATCTTTATCAAAAAAAAAAAAAGCTTTTGCAGTTCGGATATTGCACTTGGCGATATAGTGATTTCGATAATATTTCGATTAATTGTTTAGCCTTAGTGGATATGTTGACCAAGCAGGTAGAGGCAGATAATAGAACAGCTGGACTCAGAAAACTGAAGCAGGAGGTTACATTAGTTAAATCTAGTGGACACCTGTAGGCGAAAGATTCAACAATAATGAGGGGGTTATTACAGTATATATTTGGAATAGTTGAAATGTTGGACAGAAAGTAGTTAGCTGTATGATGGAGAACTCCTAAGAAATATATATATATATATAAGGAAAAAAAAGATGAACAACTTTGTGTATTTTCTCATAGTATATATATACTCTCATAGAGTCTCATAGTATGCTGTACAACAAAAGAGTTTGCAATAGAGAGACCCTTCAAGTTGTGACTTTGATTTTCCATCTTGGACTGACTGGCCAGTCTTTGCGTGCATAAAGCAACAGAGGAAGGGAGGCAGAGAAACCTAAACAATGTATAGTAATACATGAGAGCTGAGTCACAGCCCTCACAGCCTTCCTGTGGTAAACCGGACCGTGGCGGTGCTGTGTCTTGTGAGAAAATGAAACAGGAAAGAGCAAATGAAACGATCCCTTGTCGATTTGATTTATTGCATCCACATCAGTCAGGAGGTGGAGGTGGAGATGATGGTGGTGAGATGGGTTCAAGTGGGTTTTTCATCCCTTTGACAACTGAGAATTGACTATTGAATTGTGCACACCTGGGTGCAACTCAACAGAAGGAAGAAATGCAGGCCTGTAACAATATTTTTACACACTGAGTGCAAAGCTTGTGTCTCTGCATGTTGTGAAAACTGTCAGGATGAGACCGGTTGGGAGTGTTTCTTCTTGACAATTTCCTCTTTTGTGTCTGCAGTTAGAAGCCAGTGTAAATTGCAAGCAAACAGGCATCTTACAATGTAACTAAACATTTCCACAAACATGAAAAAGTACCTTACAACCGTCTGTTAGAGGCAAGACATGATTTCCAGAGCACATTTTTGGCACAGACATATTGAATAAGCATTTATTTGATCAGATCAGCTGCCTTCTTTTTCCTTACGGGAAGGCGCAGTAATATTTCACTATTTTCATTTCCGTGTTAATTTTGTTGTTTGGTGGTGTATTTTTTTATTCATTCACACAATTAAATAGTCAAACATAGATGATTTAATGTTCTGTCAGTATATTTCCAACAGCACAACAATGAAATAGCAGAAAAATGTTAAAGTAACGAAAACATGAATAAGCTGCACATTTTGGTGTCAGTCTCTGAGAATCAAAGAGCAAGTGCCTCTTTCCGGACTCTCCATTTTTCACCAGTGCTCAAGACATCATCCAGTCATCCGTCATCCATCAGAGATGCCAATTTCATGGCCAGCAGAGGCCACAAAAGACATGAATGCCATGCAGCCTCAAGACATGCTGTGGAATTTACACTCTCAGAAAATATTCAATAACCCAGCCAGACTTTTTGTTGGGAAGGTCTCTTACCAAAACACATTCGTATTAATAAATATATTTCTTTTTCTCTTTCCTGGCTTGAATCCACTTGTTTTTCATGGTTTTTTTTTTTTTTTTTTTACGATTCCATGGACCTTGTGTTTTTTGGGTGAAGTCGAAGTTGAAGTGCAAAATCGACAATGCTAAATTTGAACACAGAGAAAATATTTACCAATCTTCGAGCCAGTAATTGAATGAACTGAAAATAATCTCAAACTTTTAATGTTTTCCCCACAGTTTTATTTAGGATACGAATCAACATTTTGATTAGTCATTTTCCCAGTTGCTCCCTCCCCTCAGCTCTCTCCTTGCAGAGCCTTGAAGCCACAATTGTACAGATCACTTTTGAAGCAAATCCACAAATTCACTATTTTTGATGCACTGGATGACATCCAAAAGGCTGCAAAAGCACACTCCAGAAGTTCTAATTATGCCTGTACTCAAATTCAATGACAAATACACATTCGAGCAAGTATCGCATGACAAGTTTGCGGTTTCTCTTCTGTTAATTCAAATAGTGATCTGCAGATGGGTCTGTATTTCATGTGAAGTTAAATTTAAGACAAAGGTGTGTCTAATATTTCCTACCTGTGAATTCCAACGAGCAGGATTTTTATATTTGTTACTTATTAAACCTTTATTCATATCTTTCTCAGGTGTTTTGCCACTATAATACCTTCCTACCCTCCTTTTTGACTGAATTTTTAAACTAGGAATGTGTGAAATGTGGGAGAGCTTATGCTTCAGACAGTTTCATTCAGTGAACACAAGTAAAGTAGTATAGCCACAAGCGGCGGTGAGCAGGGTCCAAGCACAAAAGGCAGTCTTCAGCTCTGGTTCAGGTTTAGGTTCATGTTCAGGTTAGTTTATTTGTACCCATAGGTAGATTTGTCCTGCAGTGAGGTGTCCATACACACATACAACATTGCATCATACAAACATGATAACCAGAAACCATGGTTAAAGTGCTCCATAGGTCAAGGCTCCACCAATAAACACACATATTTCCTAAAACACAACATGACAAGGGTAAAATGAGTTTAAAGCAAGGATACAAACAGTTTAAAAACCCGTATACTTAGATAACTAACAAAAATAAAAATACACAAATAAATAAATAATAAATAAATAAGGCCTGTGCACGGTATCTAGTTATAGCTTGTTCAGCTCTATGATGGCAGCAGGAACAAAACTGTTCCTATAACGTTTTGTCTTGCATTTTGGGACCAAGTACCTCCATCTGGAGGGGAGCAGCTGGAATTCACAGTTCAAAGGGTTAGAGTCATCATTTAAAATAGAAAAAGCAATCCTCTGTAGCTGTCTGGCTGTCTGGAAAGCTGAAACTCACCAATCGGTCGAGAGGACTATTTGGCTATTTATCAAGGCATTCCTCTCTTTTAAGGATATGTGACCAAACCATGACACCAAAGAAAATGATAAAACCAATTCAATAAACGCACGATAAAACATGGTCATAATAGTTCGGTCAATATGAAAGCACGAGAGCTTCCTTAAACAGTGCAAACGCTGTTGACCCTTCTTGCACACAGCTTCACAGTTGGCTACAATGTTCAATTTGTCATCAGTGACGTTCCCCAGATATTTATAAGACTGCACCACCTCGATTGTCTGACCTTTAATAAGAGTGTCTTCATGCATGTGGGTGTTCCTCCTAAAATCAATCACCATATCTTTAGTTTTTGTTATGTTAATTTTGAGATAGGACTGTTCACACCAGTGCAAAAAATCCTCTACCACTGGACCATGGCTGGTTTCATTTTCCTGCAGTAGACTGACAATAACAGAATCATCCGCATATTTAATAATAAATCTATTGTCATGTCTGCTTTGGCACATGTTTGTGTATAGAATGTGTAACAGTATAACA
>OMLB01057373.1:0-17794 GCA_900302555.1 Myripristis jacobus
CTGGATCTGACTGGGAGTCCTCAGGAGATGGTCTTTCATCTCCTCACAGATTACATCCAGAAATTTGGATTATACTCTGAAAATGGTTCAACCAAGTATTTCTTGCAAAATAGCCTTGAATTGAAGGGACTGCATCTTCTGGCCTTTTGAGATATGCACAGGTTTGGGCATTGCACTTGAGTAAATCTGCTGGTGGACTTCGGGGCTTTACGGGAAGCCCAAGACATTGTGAATTTGTCCAATATCCTTGCATCCAGTCCTCCTGTCTTTTTGCCTTCCACTCAATTCAGGATGTCAGGACTCCCAGCTGTATGAATGCCTGTGTGTGAGTGATTCTGTGTGCGCGTGTGTGAAAGGGCGAGACAGGGTTTCAAGTTGGAGAAGACTTCACATTTCTGGGGAAAGTAAGGTTTAAATTAAAGAATTGCCACTGTATAGAAATCAATCCAATATCTCATTCTCTGTATCTTTGTTCTGTTTGTTTTTGACTTGAAAAAATGAATAAAAGTTTTACTACATGTCTGTCTGCGGCTGATGTCACTCAACTGCAGCTCTGGATGCACTTTGTGAAACACTTACTTTCATGATGTCAGTTTTGTAGTGCATTTGTTGGAAAGTAATGCATCTGAACTTTGGGACAACAATGACTGACATCTAGAAAGGAAAGGTGCTGGTTTTCAAGTCAAACAAGAATAATTGAACTGCAACAGAAGCACATCAAAGCAATTTTTATTTTTCCAGATGTAGCATACGGCCTGTTGATTTGAAGAGGTTTGACAAATAACCAGACGTGCCTTTGATGCAGCTGTGACTCCCCTTCAGTCAACATCAGTGGTGGTTAGGTTTTGATCTTTGTGCATGTATCACCCTGAACCCCAACAACCTCGTCAATAAAAAATAAAAAAATGAAAGCAGAAAAATAATAAAACAACAGCCGATGGTGTCATTAATATTTGTCATCAATACGTTCGGCAATTTCCTAAATTGATCACTGACAACCAATTTCGCTGGCCCAAACCTTTTGTCACTATATCAGACGGCTTCATTTATAATTTGTTGTTTTATCGTTACATTAATGTCGTTAATACAAACCATATTTATGAGCAATAAGATTGATCTAATTTAATAATTAAACCATTTTCATTCTACATTGTTATGCTGTATAGTGCTGAATTAAAAAAAATTGAAGATATATTGACTTAATCATGGCATAAACAATCCAACTATGAATAGGGAACTATTATCAAAAAAGGGCAAAAGGGTAGATATAAAATAGAGGCTTGTCATGCCACAGAGGTCACGAGCCTGATTCAAAATCATGGCATCATGAGTTAATTGTCTGGATCTGTTGTTTGTTTCTTTATGTGACCCAGAAACAAGTTACAGGAAGTGAGATGTTGTGTTTATTACTGTAACAGACCCGTTGACCTTAATAGGCCTCGACTTCCTGGGTTTTGACACAAACCCAAGTTCAAAGAATGAGAGACATGGATTCAGTTCACATCAAAAAAGGTTTATTGTTATCAAATAGTTGAATAGTTATTTGTGGAGAGGAAGGACAAAAATATCTGGTAAGCAAAAAAACTTTATTTTGCAGAACTAAAAAATGGTTGGTAACTTATTAGGGTAGTAAAAAAAGCAACTGGTAAGGAGTAAGAAAAAAGGGTACTTAACTGCACCACATGCAGAACGTCCCACCGTGTGAAGGGAGAAGGACAAAACACGGAAATCACAGTGTTTAAGCTGCATGCATGCTGGGTACAAGTGCAATAAAACAAGTATAAAACAGACTTCAGAGACAATGCTAAAAAATTAAGGGTGGGCTTAAAACATCTCCTGCTAAAGTGTCCACTTGGAAACAGCAGCTCCACTCTGTTACCCAACAGCACTGAGAAATCAACACATCAAAATTCATAAGGCGGCCATCCTGCATTACCGTACCAGTTTAAGTAAGGGTCAGGATTATGAGCCCTGTTTAAATCAGCACCGGAAAGCTGACTGGCTCTCTACTCCGGCTCAGACTGGCAAAATCTGAGGATTAGATTGAACATCCATCAGTGATGGCGACATTAGGGAGTTAAATGTTAAGTCTGTACTTTCCTCTTCACCGCTGAGCAAAATTATGTCAAAACGGGTCATTCAGTACAGCTGCACTGCAGTGCTTCATGTAAGGAAATCAGTTAGATGCACAAAACAACAACAAATCTTGTGTCTGCATCTCCATTGCCTGGACAAACAAGGAGGTCTTCCTCGCCTGCATTCACCAGGAGACTCTGATCGCCTGCGCCTGTCCTCACCAAGGCACAGCTATCCTCCGCCAACAAGGGCTGGTGCTCTTATCCCAGATGCTGCCACCCATTAACCATTTATGTAACATAAACACCAGGGCAAATGTGCAAGTCATTGTGCACAATGCCTGGAATTTCAGGATTGACACAAGCACTTGGGCGATAAAAACCTTTTTTCACAGCACAAAGAGACTGAGCTTGGGTTTGTTAGTTCACTCAATCATGCATTTTCCTCATTCCAAACTCTGCAAGTTTTGCGATCCATAAATGTACAACATGTAGAGGGGTTCTGCCGTCTGCATCAGCAAAGTTAAAGCTGACTCCTGCTTGCTTCCGCACGGCCGTCTGCTGGGAGTCACCTTGCTATGCGAGGCTAAAGAGGATGCAGCACACGTCAGCAGTGTCAATATTTTTACATTATACATGGCTGTCAAATACAGTGGCACCAACTTCATCACTGGCCGTGCATTTCAGTTACAGCATAGCTACACAACACATGCTGTAGAAAGGTTCAAGCTTCAGCTGCTGTGAAGCTTGAAACCTGAGAACAATTTAAACTCCAAATGAGATTTAGAAAATTAAAACTAACAAGGACTGGTTTCCCAAAGTCGCAAGAGTTTCCTCTGTTGGCTTCAACCTCTCCTGGCATTAAAACTAAGAAACAAAAAAGTGAATTGCTGGAGGCCAAACTCACAGTCAGTGAATGAAGATTGATATCAGCGCAGCTTCCTCTTGGGGGCGCTCTCACTCTGCTTATTACCATTGTAGAGGGTCCCTCAATCAGTCAAGTTAATTCAGAGGCCGGCACTCACTCAAGTCCGAGAGCAGGTAAGCAACCACCATCTTCATGTGCTTTTGTGCTCTAAAAATCTGCTTTTATGGTAAATATGTAAAGTGCATCAAAGGATCTGACGCCCAGCTCCCTGTCATGTTGCATTTGAACTTCCTGGACTTCCTGAACTCGGTCCAATCAAAGCTGGAGATAAACCCTCTGCTGATCTCTTTATGGTGATGTTAAGGAAATAAACAAGTCACACCAACACTGCATGACTTCAAATGATCAATAAAACACCAGCACAAACAGCTACCTCATGTAAGGAGGATATAGGCCCTGGTGCCAAAAACAAATCTGAATATCTGATAGTTTATCTTAAAAAAACCTTGTACGCCAACAGATGACTTTTATAGGAACTGTTAAGGACACCGTCATTCATATCTGTCGGAAATTTGCCTGAATAATGTGTTTGCAAAACTGCTCATTTCTCCTGCACTGATATAAAAACCTTTGTTATAAGAATCCTAAAAGCCTTTGACAATGCTTTGACAGCTGCATCAAGAAATCACAATGCTAACAAAGGCTACGAGGCAAACCACAGACTGATATGAGTAAGCCAGTACACAAGCCTATATAGCCTAACACTCATACCACCTGTGCATTTATTTGTTGTCATAATCCATTTATTATTTTTGTTTTATTTTCATTTGTTGTATTATATAATAAAGAATCCTGCACCACACTGATGTAGTTTTGTGTCTGATGCACTCCCATGATGCACGTGGACGATAAAGAAATTATGCAGTAAACTAGACAGCCACTGGATGTGAATCTCTGATTACAGCTACAGCTTTTTTATGGGAGAAAGTGCTTTACTAATCTTTGTTTACAAATGTAATAGATGCTAACAGTCAGGAAGAACATGAACAGGCTTTCACTGTTTATGGAGGGATGTGAATTGAGACTCACTTCATCTTTTCTGTGACATTTGTTGCACATCTGGAAAACACTTCACCAGTCACCATCTGACTGTGAGTGTCTCTCCGTCTGAAAAAAGACTGGACTTCCCCTTTGTGTGTGTTTGCTTCTCCAAAAATCTTTCCATGCCTGCTGTAACCGGCAGCTGTAACTCTGATTCCTTTGTGTAGATCATGTAGAAGTGCAGCTCCTGTCCATTCACACCTCACATATAGGCCTGGTGGTCATGAAGGCCACATTATGTCATCCTGTGGAAATACTGAGTCAGAGGCTTCGCTATGACTCTGCAGGGCGTCTCCAGAGCTCTTACCTGCACAGGAGCGTCTGCTGGGAGAGTCCTGATGATTCATGTTTACAGGCGTCTCCCTGGCTGGCTGTTATGTTTATTATAGCAACCTCAAAGTTTAGTGGTCTTCAGGGGGAAATCCTTAAAGGAATGGTTCCTGGTTGTAAGAAGCATATCTGTTGAGTACTGTGGCTGTAAAAGCAGAAGTTACTGACTAGGAATTTGAAGAAATATGTGCAAATGAATGGAACCGAGGCCCATTTCTGTTGCTATTTCTAATAAACCCCGCTGGGATCAAGGTTTTAGATTGTGTGTTAAATTGTGTTAAAGGGCAAGAATGGCTTTGCGTGGGCATTGCTGCAAATCTTCTGCCTTCAGAGGCCGAGGGAAAGGGTGACTTAGAGTTGAAGATCAATCCGATGCAAAATGAATTATTCCACCAAGATAGAATGAAGAGTTTGTCCTCTCATATTAACTCAAACTTCACCGCTGGTTAAAGTAAATTCTGCTCAGACCTCACTTTTAACGCAGTCAAGTTTCCGCACTTTCTGCTGCCTTTGTGGTGAGTCAGGGGGCCGGGCTAAGACTGAGAGAGACAGAGGCAGGAAACGGGACCATGGGTTTTGTGAGAGTGTGTGACAGTCAGAGTTTGTGTGTTTAGGACGTGTTGCTCCTTGCCTGACTGCATTTCTCCCCCCTCTCTGCTCCGACGTGCAAGTCTCCTACCGTCACTTCACTTTGCAAGGTAAGCCTCAACACAAAACCTTAGGAATGCATGTTCTTATACAATCCCCGAGTCAGTTTTACCCTCTTGTCTTTTTTGCCCTTGTTTTCCTGTTTTCTTTCCCCCCTGAAAAAATAGTTTTTCTTCATTTTGTCCCCTAACAAAGACTCTGTTCCAAATCTGTGCATCTGACATTCCTTCCTGAAGCCGGCACAGGAATCTCAGGGCGGGACAATGAATCTTTAGTTTGACTCCAGTGGCTGAGCTCACAAACCTCCAGCTTCAGCCTCCACACTTTGTCTCCATGCTTCTCTTTAAAATATTCTCCAGCCTCTTACATCTTGAAGTGGTGATGTTTGCCTTCATTTGCATGGCCATAAGACATTCTAAGGAACTCACAAGAAAAACTGTCCTGTGGTGCTCCTAGGACTTGCTATTAGATAAAATCAAAGATGTTTAATGTTGTCTTAGGCCTTAGGGGCGGGGTAGGTGCTTAAATACAAGGAGAAGAAGCAGAGGAAACTGTTGTGAACAGGGTTATGTACTGTAGATTGGTGGCCCCTACTACCCAACTTGTCAAATGTGACACCCTCCAGGACAGAGAACAAGACAAGATCCAGGAAACTGCAATTTTAGGGTAGGTTCTCCAGTGTTTCCCTAGCTTTCGGCCTTCTACTTTACAGTTCAAGCGAGTCCATCGCTATTTATACAGGACAACAGAAAAAGTTTCCGTAAGTGCAGTCCTATGAAACAGAAAAACAAAACCACACTGACTGCACAGCACAGACTCTGTGGTATTACTTTCTTTTGTGCCCACATCGGTGCCTCTATGATTCATATTGCACTACATTTAATTTCTCATTCCTCTTTGTCCGCTGGCCTTCTCGAATTTTCCCCATGTCTTTATCGGACTGTCTTGATTTCAGTCTCTCAATCTCAAAAAACCATACAGGGCAACCCAGCCGTACCAACACACACAAACAACCATGCACACACACACACAAACACACACACTCGGCGTCAATCGTCACATTGCTCTCAGTTCCCTCTGCGCCTGCCTGCTACTCTGCCCGCATATTGTCTGCTCTCATATTTCTGTCTGGTTAACAACGCATGAATGACTGATTAGGTCAGTGACCCCTGTACCCTATCTCTGACCTTGTGTCTCCATCTCTACCCTTCTGTCCTCTCTCTCTCTCTCTCTTTCTCTTTCTCTCTCTTTCTCTCTCCATCATCAAACCAGACACCACTAATTACTCCAGCGGCTAAGGCCAAAGGGGCAGTCTCGATCTTGCCGCCTTTCCGTCTGCCTTTTCTTTTTTGGCCGCATCTCAAAACAAGAAATGCTGCCCTTTTGTCTGTATTTCCCTCTTCCTTCCTTCCTTTCTTTCTTTGTTCAACACTGAAACTCATTCGATTGGATTAATGCCCTCAGTAGTGGCTAAACCATAATTTGAAATCAATGCTTTTAAAGAGATTAATGGAGAGAGACAACACAACAAGTGGTGCTGAGTTGTGATCCCTTTGCAAAGATCTAATCAGTTTCATGCCGGCATCTCACGTAGAAAGTGATTTGCTCATGAAAGGAGTCCCTTTTTTTTTAATCAGTCAAGAGTGATCAAAAAGAAAGAGAGCATGGGATCGCAGAGCAAGTGAATGCTTGGAAAGGAAAAAGAATAAGAGAGAGAGAGAGAGAGAGAGAGAGGGAGAGAGAAAGAGAGAGAGGGTCCCACCTCCCAAATCTTTTTATTGTGCATGGAAAGCAGGGTGGACAGGTGGAGAGGGCAGAGTGGCGCAAAAGGCCGGGATGAGGCAAAAGAGGGGGAATAGGAGGGCGAGCCAAAGGCAGTGAGAAGAGAGGGAGTACGGTAAAGACGGGGGAGCCAGGAGCTCGCTGTCCCAGTAATTATCAGCTTGGCGTTTAGCTTTAGCCAGGAACCAGGAACCCGACTCCCCCCCCACACACGTTGTCCTATCCACGGGCCGCAGGTATCATCACCCCGGCTCCAGTTACCTCCCACATATAAGCTAACCAGGCCAGGTGAGCGCAAATACTCCTCCTGGCCAGACCTCTCGATCCCTCACACCCACACACACACACGTTCACACACTCGCACACACTCCAGTGGACACGCAGAATGGAGCCGGAGTCAGACAGCATGGCGGAGGCCCCGGAGGAGATCATACAGTTAAGTGGATCAGGGCTTTTTCCTCTTCCCTCTTTACTTACTCTTGAAGCGGTGGGCCAAGCGTTGTAACCCTAACCGTCCCGGGACAGACGCATGCAGTGCTTCAGGCCCCTTTCCCTCGCTCGCTCCTGCCTCTCTTAGCTCTACCTACCTACCTACTTACCTACCGTTTTATGTCTTCAAATATTTACTCTCCTGCACTGTCATTATCTTTATCTGTCTCTGTTTCGCCGACAGTCACTTTTACTAATTTGTTTTGATGCTTTCGAGTGCAGCTCCTCCTTGCTCACCACAGTTTTGACAAAATGACGGAGGGTGATCGGCTACGTTGCTTTTGATATGAGGCATCAGGGGAGAGGGCTGCTACGACACTTAGCCTCTAAACTAAAATTGTGCGTGGCTCGAAAGCCGCGAGAGACAGCAGGAAAGGGTGGAGCTAACGCGGACATCCTGTGTGGTGTGACTCTGTTCTGTGATCTGCACCACAAAACCCAACCCAAAACGCAAATCATCTTTAAATCAAGATTCAGCATCAGAGTTTGCATTGAATGTTTTTTTTTTTTTCGGTGGTTATTTTGCAGTTTTCAGTCTTTCCCATCAGGCACACTGACACACACACACATGCACACACACGAGAGCTGGAGGAAGCATCAGATATGGTGGATTAGTGTCCGTGGTTATAATGTCCTCAGTAAACTCTAATCACTATAATCATCCCAACTGAGGTTATTTACACTGAGCCACATTTATTCCGCTCCATTCCCTCTTTATCAGTAATTTGCTGCCTGGCGCCTGTCTAGCAGCTAAATTGAAACCTAAGCGGCTGGGTAATAATAATACTTACCCTGGAAGATGTGGTTAATTTTCCACCCATATCACTCATTGGCCGCATGCATCTTCCATGTTTATTTGTTTTGAGACTGCAATATTCATATTGTAGCAGAAGTGATAATGAGATATCACAACCTCCGCGGTGCTCAGGGCGTTTTTATTGTTGTTTGACAGTTGTTTTTGACAGATTGAAGCCCGTAGAGCTGCTGTTCTGCATATCAGTGCTGTGAGTCGGGCTGAATGATATGGTTAAAAAAAACAAAATCTATTGCAGTTTTTCTCACAGGGATTGCAACTGCAAATTAATTCCCAATTTCAGTGGGAAAGTTGTTTTTGCATCATACATTTTTCTCTTTTTCTTTTTTTTTCATTTTCACTGAAACATCTATTAAAATGATGATGATGATGGTGTAGTTTTGCATTGGGGTTTGTACCAAATAGACATGTGTTCTTACATCTGGAGAGTATAATAATTAGCCCAGTGCATCTCTGCAGCACCACAATACTTCAGTTGTAATGGGATATTGTCACTCACTTTACCTTTTGAGTAATATCTTTTGATTTCATTTAAATCATAATTACTTTTGCAGCCCTAACTGCGGGTACTGTAAGTTTTCATTTATTTGTGCTTTATCATCCAAGAAAAAAAACTTTCTGAATACCTGCAGAAGCATGAGATTGAACATCAAAAATCTAAATATTAAACAGTGCTCTTTATGACAGATGTTAAGCTGCATTTGATTGTGTCGTGAGTTTATTTTTGAGCTTATGCTCTTGGGTGTAGTTGCTCCGACAAAGCGATACAGATCCAGCAGTATCAAAACTGTGTTGTTTGCTCCAGTAGATCTGAGAGCCGTGAGAGAGGGTGCAGATCACGATGATGGTAAATGTGTAACTCTGAAGATATGATTCTTATCATTTGCCTATTAAGCACATTTGATAAACAGGGAGGCAAAGAAGTAAGAGGCGTGTGCATTTCCATTCTGGCAGCGAGGCCGAGGAAGCCAAGGTAAGATAGGACGGGGGCAGAGAGGAAGAGAGCAGTATGTAGTCGAGTGACTCATCAGTGTGCTGCCGGCAAACATAACGTTGCGTGACAAGGCGAAAGAGGATAGGAGGAAGGAGGCGTGACACACTTACACGTAGGACTATACACCCCCTGTTTCTCTCTCTTCTAAGAGTAAAAGAGAGAGAGAGAGAGAGAGAGAGAGAGAGAGAGAGATGTTTTACCTGTGTGCCATACCTGGCTCAGTCTCACATATGTGACATGATCCAGCTTGCATATAGGCACGCCCTGTTCTGTGCAGTGACAATAGCGTGGCGCTGGTATGCCTGCCCGGTGTTGTGTTGCATAAAAGTCATGTAATGTAGCCCATCGTCTTTCACCCGCAACACAACCCCTCGTTTTGCATCTCCTCCTCTAGCACTCATCACATTAACCACATCCGTCTGTCTGTTGTTCTCTAGGGTTAGTGTGGTTTCTTGGGGTTCGACACGGATTCTGGACTTTGCCGTTGCACCTCCAAAAACCTCCTTTAGGTTACGCTCAGAAGTTACATTTTTGAGGCAGTGGGCACAACAATAGACCTTTTCTTCTTTTCTTGGGGTTGATTTTAAGCCAGCTGCCGCCCTCTAACGCAACTTCAATACAGGTTTCAATGGGGAAGTCAAGGAAAAGAGCAGCCGCCTTCTTGTTGTGACAGGTCAACCACGTCAGGGCTTGGTGGGCGACACGGAGTCCGCTTTTGCTTCTCCTTACTTCAACCAAAACCATGCATTGTTTCCCAAGCAGAGACATCTACAACATTACTCCCACTTCCTATATTTCGGCCTACTTCATCTCTTTTGAGAGGAAGCGTCTGCAGGGTAAATTTGTCAACTACCTACCAGCCACTTTGTCAGGAAACCAGCCATTGGTCTAAGAGCTGTTTCACTCTTTTCCACTGTAAAAACAATATTTGGCACGTAAAATGGCAAAGGTGCACGGCGTGGGTCCTCAATCAGGCCAATGAGAATCAGCTCTGTGGAGAGGAGTAGATCAATGAAAAATAAATGAAAAACATACTGTGTAGAATATGGACGGCAAACCTCCAAGTCACACTGTTTCATTGAAAAAGGGCTTTATTATTACAAGATTAGGCATAATTTAAAAACCTGGCAGCTGACCAATGCCTTTCCTGCCCCCTGATGAGGGATTAGGAGCTGAAACATGTCTGGTAAATGTTGAAAAGTTGTGGACACCAGTGGATACAAAACCGAATTTCCTGCCCTCCTGAGAATATCCCTCACTCTCTCGACAACCAGGTTCCTCTATCCTTTTTTCCCTTTGGCCTCACCGCCCTCCTCCTCCTCTGCTCCCCGTGCAGGATGCTCCCGTTCCAGCCGGCACCAGGGCAGTTTGGGCCCGAGATCCGGGAGCCGGGCCTCAGGGTGTGGCGGGTGGAGAAGATGAAGGCGGTGCTGCTGGATCCCTCGGAGGTGGGAGCCTTCTTCAACGGAGACTCCTACCTGGTGCTGGAGAACCGCGGCGTGCTGGGAGCTGACCTGCACATGTGGATAGGTGAGAGACTCGGAGCCGCATCTGAGTGATATGTTGTCCACATGTGGGGTGTCGCTGCAAAATGCTGCAGAATATGCATCTACAGCTGTCATATAATATAGAAAAAAATGTTTATCTAACTTTGATGCTACATAAGAGGGAATTCCAGGGAAAGCTCAAGGGGTGAAAGGTCGTTCTGTTTTTTGCAGGGGAAGCAGGGGAAGCAAACAATGTGAACACAATGAAAAATAAATATTACATCAGGTGAATAACTACTCACTGATTTTGATTAAAATTGAGGCTGAAATTTGATGATATTCCATGACTTTAGTAGACTTTCCAGTTTAAAATTCAATACCTTTCCAAAAAAAAACAAAAAATGACCAGTATCCTGCAATTTGCTTCTTGAGAATGCTACTGTTTTCCAAATTAAGGGCTTAAGATTGAAGTTCGAGTTTATTTAAAGCCCAGTATCACTATTTACAGTCTCAAAGGACTTTACATGCCAGTTTACAGCAAACAGGATGCCACCCCCTGACCCTCATTTGCTGAAACATCACTCAGTAGTGATGCAGGGGAGTGACGTTTCAGCCTCTGACTCTGCGTTTCTGGCCCGAGTGGGACGTCTTTCCGTCCTCGGGGAGCCAAGACGGTACAGAGTCAGGACCTTCACACTTATTCTGCCAAGTCGGAGACAAACGATGCTCCTCTGTTTTCCTCAGGTTCTACTCAGTCAGGCCAAAGTGGTAGCCCTTAAAACCTTAACTAAATCATTAATAAAATAAGAAAGAAAAAAAAAGCAGTACACTGTGCACCTCTGCTGGAAAAAGAAATAACCGTCCCGTTAATGGTGATGACACACGGGACACAACGCTGACCTGCTGCATTATTGTGCGATGACAGAAGCTGGACAGAGCGGAACGGGAAGGAAAAGGAGAGAGACACAAAAGGGAGGGGGGAGAACTCCCCTGGGAAAAAGGGGTTGGTCAGGTTTTGAGCGGGGCCCATTAAAAATGCACGAGGGCTGTTACAGTACTCAAATGTGGCTGTTGTTTCCAGCATGTATCCGGTGCTTAGGTAACACTAGGCTGATTGTCACGGCGCGGAGAGGGCTCTCTTCCCACTCAAGCGTGCGTTTCTCCAAAGCCTCTCTCCTCCCACTCGTTTACAACCCATGACCCCTGTGTTGTCATTGTGCGTTTGTTGGCCGACACGGAGCGGCACGCTGTTTTGTTCTCGTATCTTTTGCCTCTGTCGGTGTCTCTTTGTTTCCTCACCGGGGCCCTTTTTTTGACATCTCAACCTCTGTGGCCCCGCCGTGGCCCCACCTGTTCCCTTACCTTCTCTCCCATCTCTCGTGCTCTTTGTTTTTATTCTCTCTCTCCTCTTCTTCTTTATCTGCTGTCTCTCTCTCCGTCCTTGACCAATATCATGAAGCTAGTCGCTGCCATCCAGAGTGGTCCGAATGAAGTTGAAGACATTATGTGCTCATATTTTTAAAGGATCAGTTCATCCAAAATACAAAAAAAAAAAAGTTAATTTCCCACTGCACCCCGAGTGCAGATAGTTTCTGTGTCATTTGCTAAGGTTTCCAATTTGCCAGTTGCTCCCTGATTCTTGTCGCTCCAATACAAATGGGGCTGGATGGGAATTTGTTTGTGGCGCTCAAACCATCAAATAGGTCTGTTTACAGATGAAAAACTCAACAGCAACAACTCTTTGCAGCAGCAGTGCCAAAGATACCTGACCTGTTCCACAGCCCTTGGGAAGTATAGTTTTTTTTAATAGTTTTTTATAGATTTTCTCTCTCTCTCTTCTTGCAGGTGAGAAGTCGTCCCGGGATGAGCAGGTGGCCTGTGCCATGTTGGCCACGCAGCTGGACAACTTCTTGGGCGGTGACCCCATTCAGCACCGACAGGTCCAGGGCTACGAGTCCCTGGAGTTCATGACCCTCTTCCCCAGGGGGGTCAGCTATAAGGTGGGTGTACATTTCATGTTGAGAATGTTGCTGTTGTCATGTGAAAACCTGGTGTTGTCCATGTTTTAAATTACGTCAGCCTTAAGATGCTTTTCTTCCCTCAAATGTTTAGATTCCATAAAGAACCTCAACTAAATTAATGAAACACTTCATACTGTTGGATATTTTATTCTGAAATTGTCTGAGGTTTAAAATATAAAATCAGCAACTTGTTTCTTTCGATATCCATGATCTTGTGACTTCTCCGTGCCAAAGGGCATTCCTGTACACTTGGTTTCCGTGGCTACAAAGTTAGCCTCGTTAAAACAAAACAGCGCATTAAAGCTCAAATGTCAGATAGTTCCTGGATAGCTGCAAAATTAGGCCAAGCACTTTGGTGACCAGTAACTGAGAAAAAAATTATATTTCCTTGTTTACAATGTCTTTAACTGAGCATCCCGCTTCACTCGCAGGAGGGGGGTGTGGAGTCCGGCTTCAGGAGGGCCCAGGGCTCTGGGACGGTGCACAGGCTGTACCAGATCAAAGGGAAGCGTAACATTCGTGCCAAGGAGGTGGAGCTGTCCTGGGAGAGCTTCAACAAGGGAGACTGCTTCATCCTGGACCTTGGCGAGGTGAAGGAAAACACTTTGAATCCACATCTGAGGCTACATGTTGTTTCAGTGCAATGTTCTCTCATTCAACCATCCCAGATTGTGCAAAGTGACATAAAATCTTCAAAATCAGATATGGAAGTGGTTAGACTTACATTGTTACTACTTCGTATTTGAATTTAATCCTGCAACAATGGGTGTACAAGCAGTGTAACGGGAGGAATAATGGTGAGAAATACTGCAGGGACAGATGCAGTCATCAAGTCTGATCTTGTCAATGTGATCTCAGAAATCAGGTGCTAAATAAAATGGCCCTGTCCTGTATCAACATGTTGACTGACAAATGTGCAATGCTATATTTTTTTAAAAAAGTGTATCAACCTTAAGCGTATTGGTGACTTAAAAGGCACTGCAAACTGCATGATAGAGACATGGAGGGACCTGGTGCTGGTCTCATGCCACCTCTTTGTCCCGCAGACGATCGTGTCGTGGATCGGCTCCCAGGCCAACATCTTCGAGAAGCAGAAAGTGCGCGAGATCGCCTCGCTGATCCGTGACACGGACAGACACGGTAAAGCCCGCATCGTAGACATCGTGGAGGGGGAGGAGCCACCAGAGATGCTCAAGGTAAATGCTGTCAAGATGAACAGCATTTTCAAACGTTTTATTTAATTCAAAAGGCTTGAGTTAAGACTAGATAAAAGGTTGCTGGTCACCTGAAAATCTTCCCTTAGGTAATAATGACCTCACTCATACTTTCTTCTACTCTTCCTCCTCTTGATGAGCAGGTGCTTGGAACAATGCCAGCGCTTGCAGAGAGCACTCCAGAGGAGGACAGCAAAGCAGACGTCTCCAACTCGGCCTCCCTCTACAAAGTAATTTCTTTTGCGCAACACTGAATAAAGCAAGAGCACAACAAACCATTAGTATCACCATCTTTGTGTCTGAAAACATAAAGGGACCTTTTCCACTGCAGCTGTACCAAACCTTTTAGTTCTTCTTTGGCACAAAAAAATCTTTGGGAACCTTGGTTTTTGCAAGCAGGGGTCCAGCTCTAGTTCCAGTTGATTGTTTTGGTCTCATGCAGAACTCACAGGAACCAACAGGAGGTGGGACCACGGTACAAATTTTGTAAGAGATATCTGCCATGTTTGAATTTGTGATGAAGTAGACACAGTTTTTTGTTAGCTGGTGAGCGTTTGAAGAAGCCAGATGGAGAAAAATGGGTACTATTTTTCCCAAAGTCCCGAAGAACTGCATCTACTGTTAGTTCCTGTTGGTTCCCATTTGGGCCAGTTCTTGTTTCTTGTTGTGCAGTGGAAAAGCGCCCCAAAATGACCTGTTTACATCTTTTTTTTTTTTTTGCACATCATAAACATGCACATTTTTAATCAAACAAAAGTGAAAAACGGTGTCCATGTACTCCACAGGTGTCGGATGCAACAGGTTCGATGACGATGACCAAAGTGTCGGGGAAGAGTCCCTTCGCCAAGGAGCTGCTGCTGCGTGACGACTGCTTCATTCTGGACAACGGGGCCAACGGAAAGATCTTTGTCTGGAAAGGTGAGGAAATACTTGACCCCTAACCAGTTAACGTCTCCCTTCTGAAATGCATACCAGAGGACAGCGATAGTTGTCCGAGCCCAAAGTGAAATTCAGTATCTAATTGAATGAAATGTTAATGAGCTGTGTGAAAAATTTTTGACTGGCATTTTCATGGAGAGGTGAAACGGGGGTTCAACCATTAAAAACAGAATACTGGTGTCATCTGCAGTTACATCTTATTAATTATTCTCTTATTATTATTTCCCCACTCATTGTGCAGAGTATCCTACATGTTTTTTTGGTTTTGTTTTTTTTTTCAAATTTACAACACAATATTTCATTTATTAGGATTTGTGGTGTTGAACTTAGATTGAAATGAACCCCTGTTGATTGCAGGCCGTAGACAGCTCACATTAATAATCCCTGATAATAATCCTACCAGCTGCCAAAGCAGTTTCACTTGTTTCAGGAATTTTTCTGCGAGCAAGTGTAAATCTGTTGAAACAAGGCAGAATAAGGCACCAGGATCAAGAAAACAAAGTCAAGAAAATTCTGGAAATACCCTGATTAGCATGGGAAGCAAGTGGGATTATCTCATCCCACTGGCGGAGTTTCCCACCTTGTTTGAAGAAAAACTTGATTTTAACTCTTAAAATTAGACTAAATGTCCTCTTAAGGTACTGTTTCTTGTTTTTTTGAAGTGCGCTGATTTGCTCCTCTACACCTGCCAGTACAAATCTTTCTCTCTGATGATTGACAGGCAGCGGAGCTAACGCTGAGGAGAAGAAGGAGGCCCTAAAAATGGCAGATAACTTCATCCAGCAGATGAACTACCCCCGGATGAAAACACAGGTATGGCTTGTATCCGGAAATGAAACAATGCTGTGGTACGCCCTCATTGCCCACTGTAAACATTGCCCTAGCCATAATCTCTCAATACACTTATCATACATGATAAGTGCATTAAGGCCTGTACACGGCCCATACTGCCGGCTTGTTATGATGTTAGATATAAATCACGGTAAATCATTTACAGCTCTGGAAATATCATCTACAGTAAATGAAAACATCTGCTGCGCTATAAAGGCTTTATGTGTGCACAGTTTTACAGTCGAAGCATATATAAACTATGCGTCATGATTTCCTCTCTGATTTCCGCTTCAGGTGGAGATCCTGCCACAGGGAAGGGAGACTATCATCTTCAAGCAATTTTTCAACAACTGGAATTAAAGCCTCCATGGGAAATTTGACAAGTCTAGCACTCATGAGGAATGACCTTGAACCTGGTAGTCTTTAGCTCAGTCTCTGTCAAAAAAAAAAAAAAAAAAAAAATGACAGCACCCATGTCGACCATCATTTTTTACTTATATGTACATATTTGTAAGGTACTAACAGAGCATTGCCTGGTTGAGACTTTAGGTAGAATCAGAGATTAATGTAATGCCAGTTTTATACATATAAAAATGTTTTAACTTAACAAACCCAGTTTCCCTACAGAGAAGTGTTGAAGTGTCATCTCATTTCATTCCATATAGTATTTTTCAAAATAAAGGATTTAGCTCAGTTTAGGGATTTTTTTTTTTTTTGTGACACTGAGCTTAACAGCATAGAGGGGAAACAGAGGCCTGTGTCTTGCTTTTATAGAACTTTTCTTATAAAAAAAAAATAAATAAAAGGATGCATCATGAAGAGAAAAACACCCAGTACTGTTAAATCTTCTACATGGTCTTTAACTGTTGTTTTTAAAGCCAAGAAGAGCCTACAATAAATCAGTATGGATTTTTTTTTTTTTACATTTGTTTAAAAGTATGAGTCGTGTATTTTCCTGCATTTAAGAATATGAAAATAAATCCAAAACTGAGTCTACTTGTACAAGAAGCGGTTTGAACTTCTTTGCTGACAATATGCAATAAACATGTTTCCTGCTGGTTTCACCTCTGCTCTGGATTACCTGCAGACAGACTCGGCTCTGCCTCCACCCAGACCAGTAGCCAATGGTATCACCAGTGTTACACGCTATTTATGTAACCCTGATTAAGACTGTGTCATCTATGCTGCCATAACAACATAAATGTTACTAACCCTGATAGCCAACATGGCAACACATCACAGTCAGGGTCACACACTCTGAACTGAGATGTCTGTCCCAAAAAAAAAAAAAAAAAAAATCCGCTTTAAAAATGAGTGTGTTCAGGAACAGTTCAGTAACTTTTACTCCACTTTTTAATGAGACATGAATTAATCAGAACCAAACTCCTATCAAGGGTTTTTACCAAATTTTACCACTGTGAACATCTTGCATTTTTTTCAGCTGCTTTGGAGAACCCTGTTAAACACCTTACACACTTTACTGGTCCAAAAATTTCTGCAGTTTGTTCCACAGACAGTCACCACAGCTGGTTATATGTCCTTAATACTTTTACTAATACGCTGCAATAAATAAATAGATAAATAAATTTTTCTTCAAACAAGTGAATCAAAATCTTGTTTGATGGTCTGGTTTGTGAAGCAGTTTCACTTGTTCCAGGAATTGTTCTGGTAGTAAGTATGAATATGTTGAAACAAGGCAGAATAAGGCGGATCAGCCCACTGGCAGATTTTGTCACTTGTTTAAAGAAAAACAAGATTTTAACACTGAAAATGAAACTAAATAACTCATTCACAGCTTCTTCTTTTTTATTTTTTTTCTATTTCTGCATTATGTAACACAGACAGGGAAGTTGGGGGAGATGTTTAGATGGATATTCTCAGTACATATACTGCAGCAAAATTTGTTTAGAAATCCAATATTAATAGAATCCAATAGGAAAAACACAAAAAATAATCAAAAGTAAAAGTAGCAGCAAGATAAGGAAACAAAATCCAGCAAAAAAAAAAAAAAGTCAGAATCCAACATATAAGCAACATAAAAGTTTTCCCCCAGGCAGATTCACCCAGAGGACAGAGGACAGCCACCGTCTTACCCCTTTACGACCTGTCAGCATGTCAGGTGTGAGAAGTCGGTGTGGCTGTTCACTGCAGTGTCAGGTCATGTCCACATTACACAACACTCCTGGGGAGCAGCCTCTTCA
>OMLB01057374.1:3720-15121 GCA_900302555.1 Myripristis jacobus
TTTTTCTCAGCCTCCTCATGCTGCAACCCACAGCACAGTAATCCATCCCGTGATTCTGTCATCTGAAACCTGTGCAGAGTTTGAAAGCCTTTATCATCACCAAGTTATTGGATGCAGCTGTATTAAATGTCTCTCAAAATTCCATGTTGTCAAATGTCAGTCGGCATTCACTTGCACTGTTGGCTCCGTATTAACCGAGACATGAGATGATTGTAATGAGCTTATCCTCATCTAGACTGGACAGCTGTTTGACATCAGGCATGTTTGTTTCAGAGTGACTTCACGGAGAACATGATGCTGATGGATTTGACTCCGAGCTAGGGAGTGGTGTGTTTGTGTCGTGTTTTTCTGACATACAATAAAACAGAGGAGGGCCAGGGATTTCTGGCATTGCATCGCATCCCAGAAATTACGCAACAGCCGTATTTAAGCGCAGCCGAGTGTGCCGTCATCTACATCAACAACTGCTGAAGGACGATAAATTATAGAAACGAGTTAGCGAAAGGCCTGTCCTCCAGCTCTCGCTCTTGTTTTCGATTTGTGTCGTAAATCAACCTACTGTGCAGACCACACACATGCTTGCTTACTGTGTGAGTGACAATTTGCGGTGTGCGTGGTGAGGCAAAGTGCAGTTTGTGTAAACAATGTGTGTTCAGGAGGAGAGGGGAAAATGAGAAACAAAAAGAATGGCCTGTGCATCTCCAAGCATGTGTGAAAAGCTCAGGGGCAGAAAGGAATTCTGGGAATGTAGTTTCTTGGAGCAGGTGTTAAAGCTGCTGACTGACATATTAGCTCTTAGCCCCACCGCCCTGGCTTCCTGCCTCCCCTCTAGCTCAGGAGCAGAGGGAGTCACGGCCTTTATAGTACAAACCAGTTTGGCAGGTGCTTTTGCTTCACAGGCAGTCTTGTTACTGTTTACACACTCTCTCTCAGACACACTTTATGAATCCTCCATCTCTGCAGTGCATCTTTATTCTTGTTATTTTTATCACATGAGAGCTGGTGTTGGGGCGTTTCAGGGGGGTTAAAGAGAGAAATGTTGAAGAGTAGGGTGGGGTCGAGAGTGTGTGATGAGATCATCATATCCCAGGGCTACGGTCGACGTGTTCCAGCGCATGCAGGGCGTGACGCCGTTCCCCCGGCTGGAAACGTGGATCAGGCCGTTCCAGCAGCTCCAGCTGATCCCAGGACGAGGGGATTGGGGGTAAAAAAATTGTACATGCAGAAATAGTCTGTGTTGTGTTTGTGCGCTTGTATGTCAGAGTGACTTAGAATCACAAGACCCCGTGTACAGTCTCCCTGGCCCACATACAAGGAGTTGCCATAACAACTGACCCTTTAAATGTGGATGTGTGTGTGTGTGTGTGTGTGTGTGTGTGTGTGTGTGTGTGTGTGTGTGTGTGTGTGGAGAAGAAGACCCTAAGGCACAGGCTGGTGCAGGCAGACTTCACACCTGCCCCAATCACCTGACACACACACACACACACACACACACACACACACATACATACACACAGAAACACAGACACCCTGCTGAGGACGATCAAATCTGCAACCACCCTCACTGCCTGTGTCATCTGAAGTAGACTAGATGTAAATAGTGCAGTTAAAATGCCATCTATTTTAAAATGACTTTCCAACCTAAAAAAAATCTTTGTGTGTGTGTGTGTGTGTGAGAGAGAGAGACAGAGAGAGAGGGGGTAGAGAGACTCTTCCTACACCCAGTATGAGACCTTTTGTGTTGATAATGCCTCTCTGGTGGTTGCATCTCATCTCATGAATACTCTCAAGTGAGGGTGTGTGTCTCTGCATGGCGTCATCCATTGATTTTACAGCACAAATGCAGCCACTAATCTTCCCAAGTGATGCCTGTGTCAATCTGGCCATCAGTATTAATGCTCAAGTGTTTGAGAGATGGGTATGCCCTGATAGTGGTGTAATTTGCAAATAAAGGATAGAGAGTCAAAATGTAGATATGGATATCGACGAATTCACCATGTGATGAATGGCTTTGAGCCTTCGCTTTCTCCATTTTTTTTTCCTCCCACTCTTTTTTTTCATTATGCTTTAATCTCTCACTTCCTCCCTTTTCCCTTCCTGATTTTTCCCCTCCTCATTCCCTCAGCATCTTTTTTTCCCCCTACTTTCCACTTTAAAACTGAATGATGTGATTCTGGATTATTTGTTATTATTCACTGTGACGTTGTGGCTTACCACTAATCCAAGAATCCCGCCCAAACAGGAATCTCAGTCTTGTTACAACTGTGACTGTAATGGCTTTCAGTCCAACATGTGGTTCCTTTTTTCTCAGAAATGGCTTTTCTCTGCTGTTTTCATGGATTCTGGCTATCGTGACGTGTAGATTTGACTAACTTCTTTATCTTTGTGTGTTTTGTCTCTGTGCAGGGCTGGCATCGATGAAGTGGAGACGGATGTGGTGGAGATCGAGGCAAAGCTCGACAAGGTATGCATGAATCAGGACATTGAAAAGAGGCCGCTTTTGTAGAGTTTCGTGGCTCTCAAAACTCCAGTGCGACCCATTAATCCCTGCCTTTAACTGTTTTGTGATTGGGTCTCTCCCACACCCTCAAAAATGTATGTATTTTGTAAAAAGCGATAATTCGTTGACAGAGTAGTCGTGGTGGGAAGTTAGAGATTTAATTTGCAGGCCACCCTTGACTGTAACTATTCACAGTCATGTACAGTAAAGCACTTTGGATGAAAGCCACCACCAGATGACAGATGTTATGTCAGAGTCCACAGTAAGCAGTATCAGAGGCATTAAATGTGGCGTGTGAAAGGGACACATGTTCAAACCCCTCTCTCTCTAAACTGCACATAAAGATCAGCGTGTTCTCCGTGTAGCTGTCCATCTATCTCTCTCTGTCCAGCTCTGCCTCTCTCTCTCTCACGTGCACGTTCATCTTTGATGAGGGTGAATGCTGCTACACAGTGAGCACAAGCAGCTTTATATCCCACAGTGTAGCCTTATGTGATATGGAGAAATTTCGGGCTCTTCTAAATTGTAACATCTGTATAGTTTCTTTGTCAGTGTATCGAAGCAGTTTTAAGCATTTAAGCATTTATGAATACTGCATTAACCTAATAATCATCCAAATCATTAGCAAGATTAGGTCATAGCAATAGATACAATGCTAAAGCAGTGCCTGGTTGCGTCATCCCCATATAGCTAATTACTTCTAAAGCTGGTTGTGAATAAAGAATGAATGGCTAGCTGTGTCTAATGTAATCCAGGAAGCCTCTGAGGTGCAGCAGCTAGACGATGCCTCTGGAGATAAACTAATAGACTGGGAAGTGGAGGAGCATTTAGAGGATGAGGTAGCAGTTTGTCCGCACCAGAACCTAGTACTTACCGCATAAAACAGCCTTTCATTTCGCTCGCTCTACCTTCCTTTCTTTCTCTTTTTAGTTGACAAATTGCCCGTTTTGTGTTATCCTGGAGCGTTTCCCCTCCTTTCACACTGCAAAAACACTTGTGGTCGAGACTCTCTGTCTTGTCTCCCGACCAACAAGGGATATTGTTTCCTCTAATGCTTGGTCAGCTAATAAAATTCATTCTCATGGTCAAATAGAAGTCGCAATTTGTCTTGGGCAGCCTGAGGGAACAATAGCAACATGATCAATCACGTCTGCTACAGTAATGTACAAGCTATTTAGATGATTGTGACATTTATTTGAGGTTGTATTTCAGAGTGAACAATAGACTCACACCTGTGTTGGTAAACCAATGATGACACCACATCCCCGCCACATGCCCTTTCACCTCCCCACCCGGGGATTATTTCTGCTCCCAAGATGTCACAGCCCAGTTTTGAACTTTGAACCCCTGCCCTTGAAAGCCGACCTGTTTCGGGGTGAAAGGTCTCCATCAGTGCAATTGGTTGTGCAGCAGGGCTCCTGGGGAGTGGAACTAGCCGGCTGCACTGAGAGCACTTAGCCGTGAACATTTATGAGATCGATGACAGCTGAACTCATACGCTGTTGAGTGTCTTGACCAGTGAGAAATGCTGTTTTCTGTTCAGTGGCTTCTGCCCCTACTGTTGATCATTATGAATTCAGAGCTGTAGCTAGTTTGTGTAGTAGAATTAACTGTTTTTGTGGAAAATTACATTCTCGTATTTCTCATACAAATGTCTCCTGGCCCCTAGTCTGGCTCTGGCTTACCTGTGAATCCCTGGTTCTCTAATGCGTTTTCAACTTTGGACCCCTACGATGGCCCTCCTGCCAAATAGCAGGGTCTCTTCTCCTTGGTCCTCCATCACTTCATCTGTATTGTAACCAATCCCACTGGCCTTTCTCTCCTTGGAGCCTGTCCTCTCTCCAAAAGGTATAAAAATGTGGCAAAAGCAGCCCTGCTTGATGCATGATGGACCACAGACTCTGCAATGAGTTGATTAATTTAGATTTGTTTTATGGCCAAATTTAAATCTATCAAAGACAATTTTTTTTGTTGATTAATTTCACAACACCACGCTGGAAGGTTGCTTGGTTTCATGCATCAGATGTTATTGCTATGCATTTTATTTTAAGATGTTTTCACTCAAATGTGAGTGTTTCCTATTTCTCGCTTATCGTCAGTCGTCATTTCAATTAGACAACCAGTGAATATACACTCTAACTATTTCAGTCAATTAACATAGTGAGGCCTGTCACAGAGACATGTGGCACCAGATGTGGCATTTTGACTCTGATGGACCCCCGTGGTTCTTCCACCCCATTTACTGACAAATCCTGACAGATATACTGTACTTGTAATGGCTTTGCCTGGACCCTGGGGGCTCAGCGCAGCACACAATGAGATCAGATTCTCCCTATCAGGCGATCTGTTGACAGATATGTTGTCAGACCAGCCTGGGAGCGGCGGCACAGCAGGCACCCGTGCTACTTTTCTTGTGTGTGGATTCACATCCGTGTCGCTCATAAACACATGAACATACACGTGCATATGATGCACATACAGCGCAGTGTGATGTATGACCTGCATTGAGCCTGATGACTATGCATGTGTGTGTACGTACAGAGTGTATGGATTGTGTGTTATGAAATCCACACATGACTGAGTCACAGGCTCAATTCAGCAACGCTTACAGACACACCACTAATGTATTTCAGTCATGCTGCTGTGGAGGCTACGTGAGGCTACATGTGGCCTTCGCAACTGATTTCTAATCTCTGGCCTGTGCGCTGGTACGTGTTTTGCTTTTAGCCACCAATAAACCACGGTGACATGGTGGCATTCATGGGAACTCCTTCAGCTAAAGGGATAATTGAAGGTTTTCTGCACTCACTCTTTTGCATATCCACCACACACACACACACACACACACATACACATACATGTACTGTGTTTCTCTCTATAACACACTCATACAAGCACAGCTGCACCAGTAGAGTTGTAATGACAGTGTACCACTCGATAGCTTCTCTTATTACCAGTAAAGTGGGAAAGTACAGGAATGGTTGCTGGTTCATGTGGTGTTTAATGTGAAGTGCATACCATTGCTGGGAACTGTCCGCACCTGGCAACACACATTTTTACAGTTAAATTGTCGAGCTTTTAGTCAGATTCTCAAGGTTGTGCGGTCCGAGTACAGGTACCGACATACTAGATATCAGACCATGTTCCCCTTACTGTCATTCATTTAGACTATTATCAGTTAACACATTCATTAAAATGCTTAACTAATAGTCAGTTCTCATTTCTTACACTAGGTACGTTCTCTTAATTAATGCCTGCACTGCCCGTAGTGCTAAAATAAGGATTATTCTAATTTTGAGTGCCCTGGATTCTGTGTGTAAATAACAGTAGATGTCAGCTTTGTTAGGCTGGCATCACCACTGTGACTATTAATATCTTTGAATCGCGTTATGGGAAAGATGTTTCTCATGTCTCTTTAATCCGAAAATATTCTTGTTGGGTAATTAAAGTGACGCTTTCCTCTGTCTCCCCAGCTGGTGAAACTATGCAGTGGGATGATCGAGGCTGGCAGGGCTTACGCCAGTGCCAACAAGCTCTTTGTTAACGGCATCAAGGATCTGTCCCAGCAGTGCAAGAAAGAGGAGATGATCTCGGTGAGTTTGCAGACAACCTCGCGTCTTCTATTGTCACATTGCAAGACAAATGTGGAGCGCTATCAGCCCAACTCATGTGTTTGTATGTCCCATTACGTGAATTACCAACTTAAACAGCAAGCAGTGGGTGGAGGGCTTCTATAATGGCTCAGAACATAATCCAAAGAAATGAGGAGAAGATTGTTAGCACCTTGCGCAAAATTAAATATTTGTTTCAGCTCTTATTATCGCATACGGTAAAGACTGCATTTTGGCCAGGACCCCATTGAAAAAGAGGTTTTAATCTCAGTATCTAAGTATCTGTGAGATTTTCTTTGTGGACCATTACAGTGCGTTCAATGCAGGATGTTTTAGAGACACAAACTCACAGACCCCACACAGAGCCGGGATCGGATTCTCTGCAAATTACTGCTCATCTATCACAGCCTTCTGCCGGGGCATTCCACAGCGTTTCCCCACTTGAATATAATAGTGGAGCAGTGTAAACAGCATTGTCCAGGCACAGAGCTGTCCAGCTGTCCCAAGCACGAGAGATGGGACTGCACGCAGACAGGAGATGTTTATGCTAACAGTTTACATGGCTGGAAGCGCAGAGATCTGAGACTTGTTTTATGGTTTTCTTTAAGGAAAACGTTTGGAATGTGTTTCCTGTTCGTGTGGGCATCGTCTTTGTAGCTTCAGACTGAGGCAGTGGAGGGAGAATCTTCTCACTGCTGCTCAGAGTCTTAACATTATTAGTTAACACTGAGTACAGTTTAGACATATTGGACAAATGGCTTTCTTCAGGGATCTATAATTATTATTTACGCTATGTGAAAAAGGCATAAAGCAAAACTGTTCTGGATCCTATAGCACAGCACAGGTTGACTCCTCTCCAGACTTCACTAGGAAAAAAAAGACAAACAAGCACACAACCTATCGTTATCCACACATACACAGAAACAACATACAAGAGAAACCGACAAGGCGACACCAATTCAGATCAGTATAGAGGACAGTTATTGTAAAAGCCAAGAAAAACACCAGAATAAAAGACACTATCAGTAACAGCACTGACAACACGCCGCTTTATCTTTGTACTTCTATCAGTATACACCCCCAAGCACCTCCAGATCAGATGACATTATATCTCAAAGGCATCATCTCAGAGTATTTGCTACAGTTTTGCTGACATTGTGCAGGGAAACATTTTTAGCCGCTTTATAATTAGCCACATCAGTGTGGAATCAACAGCGATATGCTTTCTCTAGAGCCACAGAGAGTATGTTCACATGGAGTCCTATACTTACACTGTTTGTGTGTGTGTGTGTGTGTGTGTGCGTGTGTGTGTGTGTGTGTTCAACTTTGCAGGAATGCCTTGAAAAGTGTGGAGAAAGCCTCCAGGAGATCGTCAACTACCACATGGTAAGGCACTCTCTCACACACACACACACACACACACACACACACATGCACATGGTCGCGAGGTTAAGGTAGAATGGTGTTTGGACACGCCTAAGTCCTCGCGGCATTTTAATGTTTTTCAGACATCAGGTCCCTCTTGGGCCCTGTATTACACAACACACACACACACACACACACACACACACACGTTATTTAAGTGTGACCTCACCCTGTGACAGTGAATCTGTCCGCACGGGCCAGTGCACATGCGCATGTCTGATTCAAACCACATGCTTCACCAGATGTGTATGGAAGATATAATGCACATACACAACACACACATACAAAAACACACACAGACACACACACACACACTAGTTTTATGCATATGACTCTGGTGTGATTTCTCCTCATGACTAAGTGTGACTCTGAAATCTCCCTCTTTGTTGAGATGGCGCTACAAGTTTGTGAAGCTGGATGGCAGTTCCTCGGTTAAAGGGATAGTACAACATTTTATAAACATTCAGAAAGGATCTTTAGCACACCGGAGATTTTCACATAGTGTCAAAAACCTGAAGCAGCTCGATGGAAACAGGTGACTGCAGGTGACTAAGTGATAATCTGAAACTGAAAGCTCATATCAAAACATTGTCAAATTAGCAGATCCATAGGTAAAATGTCATAGTGTCCTTTTAGAATCAAATTGTACCATATAAAAGCAATGCAATATGCACAGTATATGCACAAGATGCACATTTGTGTTCCCTCAGTTTGAACCAGATGTGAGGGCCTATAAGAGGCATTACATGACCGCAGAAATGCTGCAGTGATATCAGTGTGCACTGTAGTGTTTTGTGCATGGTGAGTGTGTGTGTGCATGTGTGAACCAGATAAGAAGAAAAAAAAAAGGCTACAACAGGGAGGGAAGGGAGGAAGAAGGAAAGGAGGGAGAGAAGGACAGAGAAAGAAAGGGGGTAATTCCAAGACATCAGGTTAGGAATTGAACTGTTTCTTGTTGTCTGAAATGTGCACTCGTCTACAATGTTAAAATGTTTGTTTTTATCTGCAACAGCAAGCACTTGTGCCCAAGACGAATTTCCTGCGGGACAATAAATTTGATTTGATTTGATTGATTTGATTTGAATTTGCTATTTTAAAGGAAAAGCCCATAACAATGTTATATATGTTCCTCTCTTCATCCATCAGCAAATCCACAGCATTTTTGATTAATTTCACCAGTTCCTCATAGTATGGCATCATTCTGGTTTTGTATAAAATTGTTGTCGTTGGCAGTTCCTGCAGTTATTACAAATATGGAGATTTGAAAGCTTTCAGAAATGTTTCCGTAAGGTCTATGTCTCTTTCAAGGTCATCTTAGACTTATTGTACATTGGCATATTGACATATTTCAAATGAAATGACCATATTACAGCTGAATTTAAGCACTCTACCAGTTGTGACCATGGAAATATATACACTCATCTTGACTGCTAAATGTGTAGATTTTTGTTTCCTATGATTGATTTCTAAAATTGTGTAGCTGTGTTCACCAAAAGCAGAAAAATAATAATGAATGTTCTGAGTAGCTATTCTCATCTTGGTGTGTTACCTTTTTGAGTGATGATATCATAACCAAATGAAACTTAAGGGTCATCAAAGCTTGGACTGAAGAGCAACACAAGAAGACAATGAATAGATTACAAAAATGTTGATCTTTTCCTGTCTCTCCCTCATCTACTCATCTACCCATCTAAAAATTCATCAATCCATCACCCGTTTCCTATATCTCCCTGTCCTGCCTTGTTCTCTTTTTTCCATTTTTTTATTTTTTGTTCCTCCCCCCCTCGCTCTCTGACTTTCTCTGCCACTCAGCCAGGGTCAAGTCTGTTTAACCCCGAGCCTTACAAATCAAATCAAAGGTCCGCACGCTAGATAGGATCCATCAGCAGCAGCAATCCAATGCAATTTTCTCTCTCTCTCTCTCTCTTTCTTTCTCTTGCAGCTGTCTGCTATTGTTGTAGCTCTGTAGACTACATTCGTGAAGATTCCTATTGTAGTCGCTTTTTCATAACATGATTACGCCTTATCACACAGGCTACCAAGTCCAAAACTCCGTAACGGTGTGGGATTTGGGCAGATTTTTCTGTGTAGATTTTGTATCCACCTGTTTCTCTCTGTCACCCCTCCACCGCCTCTCTCTTTCCCTCCCCTCGTGTACCCTCCACCACAGGGTGCCTTTCCCTCCGCTCTCACACCCAAGAATTACACTAATAGCTTGTCTGGCAGTCAGCGTGAGCGGAGGGATGGGGAGGGGTGCAGAAAGCGCGATGGAGAAAGGAAGCAAATTGGTCTTTGTTCTGCTTTTACCGGATTCAAAAAGACATACAGCGTAGACGTAGGAATCTCCCAGTACATTACATGATAAACGCGTATTTACTTGCAGTACATAAGCTGCAAGGGATACCCTCAATACAAGCAGATTCATGAGGAAACGTAGGATTTAAACCCAAAACAGATCTTTTGCGGGATTGTCATTTGCTCATGTAACCATCATATACATGCTGACTGTGCTATGGTGGACTGCTGGGTGGAAAACGAAAGGGTTGGCTCATTGCTCTGCAGCTCTAATGCAGAATAGATGCAGGACAGATGCATGATGGGACTTCTATAAATCGCAGACACTGAGGCTCTTGGAATTTGAGATCTGTTGGGGAGGAGTGTGTTAAGGAAATAGGACTGGATGTTTGGAGGATTTAATGAAGGTGTAGGCTGGGTTGAGTTTCGCCCAGGGCACTGGAAGACAGAAACACTCAGATTAGTTTACACCTGGGCCCAACGTCTGCCTGAGTGGAAGGGATTGAGCGACATTTTTGTGGAATTGATTTCTGTTTTCTAGGACAGGCGGACAGGATCCAGTGTCCTGATGAAAATGCCAATCCCCCACCTGCGATCTCCAAGTAAAAACACATACAGATTCCCCACAGCTAAATAATAATATCAAAGCACTTTTTTAAAAACCGCAAGCAGTAGCCTTAATCCATGTCTGACAGGTAACTGCGATCAAAGAAGTGCTAGTCTCCATTTGTAAAGACACTGTATGTATTTTCACTATTATCGAAAGGAGGCATTTCTCATATGTTTACATAAGTAGTCAAGTATGGACAAAGTACTTCTGTCTGAATACAAGCAGGGGATTGTGGAAGATTAAATTAAGGTTAAGGTTAAGTAATAGATCATTTAAAACATTTCCTGAAGGATGCCCACAACACTGTGGCAGCTCAAAGTCACTGAGAGATTTGCAGTCAAAGACAAACACCACACAGTTTATAGATACACACAATATTTTTTTGAACATGAGTAACTTTCACCTTGAAACACTGAGTCTGTGATGTCATCAGGAGCATCATATGGATAGAGGCTTTCACACGTACACACATGCACATACTAAGCCTCTAATCCTGATTGTGTATGTTTATTTACTATGTGTGCCTGCGATTGCTATAGAAAGTTTAATCCACAGGCCGTCTGCGCTCATTGTTGCATACATTGCAAGGGTGTGCGCGCATCCGTGTTTGTTTTGTGTGGATATCATAGGATCAGCATCTAATCTAAGCCTCTCTGTGTGTGTATCTGTGTGTGTGTGTGTGTGTGTGTGTTTGGGGGGGTTATTGATGAGAATCATCTTGGCTCCATTGTGCAGCATCTTAACCAGACGTACTTAGTGACCATCAGTCTTAGCCTGAGTAGATTGCTTACCCTGTCATAGCCACCACACACACACACACACACACATACACACAGGCCTGCTATATTGATATTCTCTTGGATATAAAGCTGGCTCTGTGAGGGTTAATATAATCAATGTTTGCTCAGCGGCCTTACTGTGTAACAGCACTCATCTCCATACCATGAAAGAGTGGCTGTG
>OMLB01057375.1:0-10468 GCA_900302555.1 Myripristis jacobus
TTCATGCGTCAGACAATACCCAGATGCCGTTTATTATTCACATTTCAATTGTACATGACCACGTCGGTGCATCTTCATTAGACGCATAGAAATCTGATTATTTCCTGCGCAACACGCAGATGACCGCATGTACACCCAACAAACCTCAGTCAGCTGAACTTTCTGCTAAATAAACGTTTTGCGCATGGACATGTGCAAAACCTTGTCTCACCTGCACTCCCCTTACATGTGAAATAACCCACATGTGGGTTTTGTAGCACATGTGATCCACGACCCACATGTGATTTAATGATTTCACATGTGATTTTCACGTTGGGGTTTCCACATGTGGTCTGAAACGACATGTGAACATACATATTTCACATGTGAAAAAGCAAAATGAAAAACGACATGTGTTCCTGATTCACATGTGGTTTATTTCACATGAGTTCATGGGAAAATTCTAGTTCACATGTCAGGAAACTAGTCACGTGTGATAATGTGGAATTCACGTGGGAAGATGCACATCTCGTGTGATTTCATGTTGTTTTCACATGTGGGAGATCAGAAGCCAGTCTCATGTGAAAAGGCTAATTCCACATGACTCTGTGGGATCAGGTTTCTTTTCACATTTGGAAATTTTCATGACAGTCATGTGAAAAATAGCAAATCAAATGTGAAAATATCAAGTTCACTTGTGATTGATTGTTTTCTTTTCACATGTGAATAATGAGAATCACATGTGCAAAGTTAAAGTTCACATGTGACATTATTTTCTTTTCACGTGTTGTGACCGTGGTCGTAATTTTTGCGTTATTTTTGTTCCTTGTATATTTTCTATGCCCTGTGTGTGTGTGTGTGTGTGTGTCTTTCACTCCTCGATTGTGATTGGCTGCTTCCGGAGGCTTGGCTGCTATAAAAAAAAAAGGCCTGGATGACATCACCACTGCACCGGGGCGTTCCCATCTTCCTCCTCTCCCAACCGGCCACTCATTTCGACTTTTCATTTTTCATTTTCATTTTCTTTTAATTTGGAGTTGAGTGGCTGCCAGTTTTATTAGTTGGGGAGGGGAGCTGCTGTTCTTTGGTTTCTTTGGTTTGTTAGGTTATATTGATTACTTCCCAGGTAGATGTGTTTTGTTTATTATGTTGGCCTTGGTCCACCCTGATGCTTCAGAATGACCCTATTTATGATTTTATTTTTTTACACTGTGAATAACTCCACTGCTGTTGACTTGAGCACATTTGTCTTGGTGGCTGCTTGGGACTTGGGGACTTGAGACGCATGAATATTGGCAGTCACATGTGAAAATGGTGAATTAACATGTGAAATTCAAATGTTCCACATGTTGAAAAGGCATATTTCACATGTGACATTTTCCTGTGGCTGCACTGGGTGCTATTTGGAAATCAAATTGCTTCTTAAAACTAATTTTTAAGGCTGTTTTCATAGTTTTATTGATTTGTTCTGTGTCCACCACCTCCATATGTTTTTAGATGTCTGACATTACTGATGATGATGTATTCCTGCTCTAATCGATGATGATATCCTGTAGAGATAATTGGTGTTGCTATTAAGAGACACAAATAGCAAGCATAAGTTACCTGCGCCAGCCATCCACAGCTCGGTTTTAATTTTAGAAACACTTGTGAGTTTCCATTTAACAAACAATTTACATAAATAAGCCACTGAGGTGCGAATGGGTGAGCTTGTTTTGTCGCGTGTTCTGCGGCTAAAAATAAACCATTGTCGAGGGTATATCTTTGGATTCGAGTGACGAATAAACACGCTCCCCTAAGCACAGGTATAACATAATTGTCCATATCCTGCCCAGATAATAATGTTTCCATTCATCAACTCAAACATGAGAGCCAAAGCTGGATCAAGGAGGATAAAATAAGGCAAACCAAAAACTACGTTATGGTTCCAACAGCGCTGAAGGACGTTCAACAAGGATCCTTGCAAGGACTCCTGCACACACACACACACACACACACACACACACACACCTGGTATGATCACCTTGGTAAGATTCATCTCCCAAAAACGCCAAACCTTTCACCGCAATCATGTTACAGCCCGTCAGGATTGTTGTTTTTCCTGCGTGACGATGAGAAGTTGTGTAACTTGTGTAATCGCTGAAACCTTGAAGATCTATAGGCAGCGACACTCTCAGACACACGGCCTTTAACCCTAACCCTGTTATGATGTATTATTTGCTTTTAATCCCATATTCGTCATCACTTCATTTGGGATTCATGCATCATCACTTGCTGTTGAGTGTGTTGGTGAAGAAAACAGAAATGCTCCGTGCAGAAACTGTGCTTGGTTTATGCATTTTATGTCATTTTGTATTTAAAACAGCCTACCTTGTCCTCCATCTGTGGGTTTATTTTGTAAAAACTGCCATATTTTTCTTAATTACAGAGGAATGATTGTAGAAGTAACCGCAGATTTTTGGTAAACCAGAAAACATTCCTCTCCTGTTTCATGCGTCTGGCACAAACATTTCAATTTGCCTGTTGCTATTTATTCATCAGCACATCTTTTATTTCTCCGATCTGTGTCCTCACATCCACATCAGGTGTGTGTGTCCGCGCGACCGGGCTGGCTCTCGATGAGCTACAAGAGCGGATGTCGGAAAGGCTCGACCTCCAGCTGAAGGCTCTCGCTTTTCTCCGTCTCAGGATAAACTTTTGTCTTCCTCCCCGAGTCCCACTGGGAGGATTTCACAGAGCACCTGAAAGGTACGGAAGACAGGTGTGCCACTTAT
The DNA here is from genome assembly GCA_900302555.1 of Myripristis jacobus. Taxonomy (NCBI): domain Eukaryota; kingdom Metazoa; phylum Chordata; class Actinopteri; order Holocentriformes; family Holocentridae; genus Myripristis; species Myripristis jacobus. Next base: position 2,754 of record OMLB01057375.1, read on the forward strand.
TTGAAATGGAAAGACTTTTGTGAATTATCTGAACAATAAACCTTGATGTTTATTAACTAGCATTTCCTCATTTTGCACAAACACTTTCCTTATAACTTTAGATGCCCTCATCCTCGTACTTCCCAGTCTCAGTTTAATACATTTTCCAGAGGCTCCAAAATATGGAATTCTCTGCCTTTCTGTTTCTTGAATTTGTCTGCACAGCGGTTTAAAAGAGCCGTGAAATCACTTCTCCCAACCAATCAATATTTTCCACATGGACCACCTATTTAAGGCAATATTTTCCAAGTCTAAATGCCTTTTGTGTATCCTTTTTTTTCAAATTGTTTGTGTTTTCTTCCTTGTCTTATGGATCTATAAGCCATATCATGTCTGTTAATGATAGTGAGTGTCTTATGACCATCACTTAAACCAAACGGGTATTTAACGAGTATTTTGCTGAGCTATATTATGTTCCGTCTACTTTTCTATTACTTTTCTTTTCATAAATTATTGATATGACACATGTGGTTTGTGTATGTTTACCTCCAGTGATATGCTGCCTGCCACTTTTCAAGCCCCCTGAGGGCTTTGAGGTCATTCTCCCTCACATTTCCCTGTTCCCTGTTTTGAATATTTTATCAAGTTTCTTATATGTGTAAATAAACAAACCAAACCAAACTTTCCTCTAAACCTCACACCACACAGTTGTAACTAAAATATGAACAAGTTGACTCAAAGAATATCATATAAGGAACCAGTAGTCATACTTTTTTTTTTTTTTTTCACACTGATGGCTGAATTTTCATTATATACCTGTTGGAGTGAGACAGTGGATCCAGGTGACTGGGTTCGGATCGGATGTTGTCTTCTCCCTCTCTCAGCAGTGTTATCAGGTTCTTCACAAAAAGAAATTAAAAAGCAGACAAAATGAGAATAAGACCAAAGAACGTGAGCAGAAAGCTAAAACAATCAATTGGATTGGATCAAATAAACAGGAATAAAACAAAACAGATATCAGACATTAGGCCAAAGGACATAGCAATGGAGGAAATTAAAAATAATAAACACACAAGCAAACACATCTATTTCGTCAAATTTTTTCAGTGAGGTGAGCTTGTATGAGTCAGTCATAACACTGAACTCAGCAGCTAACTGGAGATGAAGCTAACATTACAGTAGCCATACCTCAAATATGATTTTACAAATGTTTTCTTAGCCATGTTGCAAGAAATCACTCCATCAGAAACTTTCGGCTGTTCTCTGACTCGTTGTTGTGGTCGCACACACACACACACACACACCGTATCCACTCAGCCAGCAGATCACAGCTGAAGTGGGGCAGATTTAATGCGGTTATGTCAGTATATCTGAAATATTAGGCAGCCACAAGTGCATCACTCAGCAAGCACCATTTTCTCCACTTACATATGCAAATCTGAAAATGAGCTTATGCAATGTGAAACGCAGGCACACACACACATCGGCTGATTTCATCAGAAGTCACGCATCAGTGTGAGGTCGCCTCCATGTGTGGCCTTGTGATTTTGGACTCTGTTTTAATAAATGACATTGCATGACTCTTTTTTTTAATGGCCCTTTTAAAGTTTTTAAAACTAAACTTTGCAGTGGTCTCAATGAATCAACACTTCACACACACACACACACTTTGACTTTTTTAGTGCAGATTACTTGCACGGCTTGCCATTTACTCAGATTTTGTATCAGAGGGTGTTTTACTGAGCGGATGATTTCAGACCAAAGGAAACAAAAAACGTTGTTGCATGTTAATTTTGGAGCCACACTGGCCTGACAACAGATGGAATAAATATTCCTGTGTCCTAAAGAAACACTTTAGCTCACCTGACTGTGGCTGCAATTTGACCTTGATTTGGCTTTTACCTTGCAGTTTTTACCTCATTAATTTAGATCATACATTTAGTCACGTGTGTCTGTCGGTGTGTGCGTGTGTCTGCCTGCAGCTAATCTCACAAACTGCTGGGCCTGTCAGGTTGATATTTTTTGTGCACAGTTATGAATGTATGATCAAGGACCTCTTGCAAATCTCTTTGAAAAACCTGTTTTTTTTTTAAAGTGACCAGCAACTGCTTCCGTTTGGAAACTTCGATTTTTTTCTCACTAAAGATAACCCATCCCGTCTTCTTGTCAGAGATTTAAAAGTCAATGTTCATGTTAGTTGGTGGATTCTTTTGTGGGCATTTTCACTTTGAAATTGACATTTTACATTGCGGGTCTTCTCTCTAAAATTTTTTTGTTTCCTTTGGTCTGAAAACACCTGCTCAATAAAATGCCTCCTGATACAAATTATTGTATTACATATGGCAGTCATCTGAAAACCTTATATTGCAGATTGTATTATATTGCATTATATCCCATGCAGATGTGAGGGTAGCGTTAAACAGGTGCAGATGTTTTATTGTTCTGTAACCATGAAGACGACAAATTGCAAAAAACACATTGGCTGGTGATACAATGAAGGATTTGACGTCTTTGTTATGTGCCAAAGACGTAACAGATTTGCGTCCAGAACGTCCCGACTGAGACGCATCTGTCGATATCCGACTCTAATCGTATTTCAAACCTCCTCCAGATGTGGTTTCATTTGCAATAATCGGATTGCATGTGTTTCATTGGTGTCCAGACTTTCTAAAATCAGTCTGGATGTGAGAAAAAAAAACACGGATTTGGCCTGGCAGTTTGAACAAGGCGTTTGTGTTTCCATCTTGAGTTTTTTTTCTCTGCCTGGTCTTTTGCCTGTTCAAGGTGGAGGGGAAAGTCGTGTCGGTTTTGTTTCTTTACTGTTTGGCCACTGTGCACCACCACCACCACCGGAGCGATACCGCCTGTGCAGTGTTTTGCTCCACACCGCAGCTGCACTCTCAGAGGCAGTGGAGGGGAGAGGTTCTCCTTTATTTTCTGCACAGATTCAGGCTTTGAAACACAAAACTCTCAGTTCTGAGCCAAGGTTCCTCCGGAGGCCAGTAAACACGGCTGCCTGCTTCGGCTGTGTCGAGGGCAGGAGGGACCGCTCCGGCTGTGTTACTCCCTCACTCACCTGCCTCCAGCTTGCGATTTCTTATCTCCTTTTAATGTGTGAATGCACTGCAGCCGAAGTGCACGGTGACATTTCCTGCAAAACTGTGAGGGAAAAAAAAAATATGGTCAACATAAATGATAAACAGCTTTAATCTTAAATAACACCTGACCAAAACGAGTTACAGCTCAAACTTTCCTGTTTTCTAAAGGCTTCTCAGAAAAAGTAAATGTTACTCATGCTGCACCATTTGCCAGCCTTGTTCTTGAAATAGCACTCTGCACAGCATTTTACATGAATAAAACCTCAATCACTGAGCCAGAGCACATCATATTAATCTCATGCTATATACTGTATACACACACACACACACACATCTGCACTCAAACATGCACTTCTCTTACCAAACTCTTCAATCAGAGGGAAAGTTGATTTTCGATGGAAGTAACTGTGGGACTGACTTCACTCTCGGTTCATCAGTGTTGTGGCTACGTGTCTCGATCAGACCTCACCTTCACTCAGAAGCGTCCAGGCTCGGCGTTCTTGTGTGTGAGATCGAGCAAGAGTAGAATTGATCAGCTGCCGGCTCTGGAGTAACTCCCCCACAGCACAGCCGACTCTCCAGGCGCTGTTAGCTGGCTCCGTGTTATTATAGGTCTGTGGTGGTAATGTCATTAGGTGCTGCGGATTGTTATAGCGTAGTCATTTGAACATTTAGTTGGAGGCATCAAAAGAGGACATGAGTAAGTGTGGGAACTGGGAAATGCCTTGAACTTGAACTGGCGTAGAAAATTAGGGTTGTCACCAGAAATTCAGCAGTCGATGCCAGTACCAGTGAATTTCCACGATTCTCGATAGCCGTTAAGATACCACAGTAAAAAAGAAAAAAAAGAAAAAAAAAGAAAAAAGAACAGAAAATATCACATTTATTTCAACATACACTCCTTTATTAAAATCTGTTGAATAGAGTATTTTAGGCTTTCAGTATTTAAAACAAACAACTAGTTAACTGTGCTTGAGTAACTTTTGGATTGCACAGAATTTAAATTGGAATATCCAGCGGAGACATGAGAGAAATATGGAGATAATAAACAGGCTTATGCATAAGTAGAAAAATAAACAGCTAATTAACATTACGTGACTGTCTTTGAGGCGCGTTGCTAAGTCGGAAGTGTTTCCTCCTTTCATCTGGAAACTTTGATGGCACCTTTTGCAAATTCTGTTCTGAGAGTTTTTTTATTATCTCCCTGAGCATCCACCTCACAAAACACCAACACAAAATCCTCTTCTTCAGTGCACACTTGAACAAACGTAAATCGTATGTCTACTGCCCCCGTCAGGTCTGGAATAATATGTTACCGCCCGCTGAAGGCGAAATGTAAATAAACCTATGATGCCATGGAAGAACAGGTACTGTCACATTTTTAGACTATTGGCATATCAGTTCCTGTGACATCCCAAATTCAAATCAACAGAGCAGAGACATTTTTATTTAACAGTGGCTGCTGTAGCGGGATAACTTCTGTATTCCAGTTGGTGGAAACTATTATAACAATATTATAACAATCAGCACATCATCATCATCATCTCAGTTCTTCAGAAAGTGTCATACACGTTACAGCCCTATTTGTAATTAACTACAAACACAATTTTATTTTGAACTTGCCAAACGGCCACAGCAAACGGTTCCATAGATCATGGGAAAATGCACCATCAATTTTTGTTCTCTTGCTTTGACTGAGAGGCTGTTTGGCTATAAAACGCAGCTACAAAAAGTCGCTTTCTCCTCCTTTCTTTCACATTGTGGTCAGCTCTCCACGATGTTAGCTGCTCCACTGCTGGAGAGCCGGCTCAGTCCAGCTCTGATCCATTTGTACTGACATGAGGCAGCAGCAGGTGAGTGTGTGTGTGTTTAAAAAAAAAAAAAAAGCAAGTGTTCCCATAAAATAACGACTGGATATGCCTGCATGTGAGCGATGTGAATGTGAGTTTGGCTTCTCGTTTTACTTCACAAACAAGCCGAACTCCATTCAAACTCCTGTCAGTTTCCTGTTGCGTCACTCGCTGATGAACGCACTAAACAGACAGAGCATGACGCAAGACACCTGACACGCCTCTCGAGTCGGTTTGAAACTTCGGCGTGATGCGAGTCAAAGACCAAATTAAAAACCTAACACTGCTTCAATTTTATATTTACCCCTGAAAATTCAATAGCTTCAACGACAGCAACTCAGAAGGGTCAAAAAACCAACTTTAACATCTTTAAACTTAACTTAACTTAAAAAAAAATGTGAATATGTTAGTGAGAGGAAAAAATAAATCAGACTTGGTTTGACACTTCAGTAGCAAAGTTATGGATTTTTGAAAGGCCAAAAAAGCTAAATATCAAAAGTCCAAAATAAAACTAACTAATAAACTAACAAAGCTAACTTTTCTTACCTTATAAACACCTAACTGTAGAAACAGATAAGTGAATATATATGTAAGTTAAATCCATATCATCCTGAATAGTGTATTAAATAACAACAACACAGTTTCTCATTTGTTGAATTTGTCTTTTGGTTGTACAAAGTTGACTTTCATGTAAAGACAAACTGAGATGAAGCGCTTTTTGCACTTCATTTTATATGGTTTATTATAATTAAATAGCAATAGCAGCGCTGTCCCCTTTGCATTAAATCCAGCCTCCACTTGGCTTCCTTCAGTTTTGGCTCCTTTACAACCCGATAAGCAACAACTTTTAGGGAGCTAAGGGCCACAAAATATTTGAAGTCAGCGTCCCACGGCCACATTTATGCCTGTTCACTGTCTCCCCAACAGACAGGGGCTTTTTTGGCTTTTGCTACCTCCAGCTCTACATGGAAGAATGCACCGAGAGAACATTTTTGCTCTGGTGTTTATTTACTTTTTCTTGTAAGAGCTTTAATGATGAGAAGTCTTGCAGCACAAGTGCATTTTTCATAGTGGTCTCTGTGGGTGCTGTTAAAGTGCCGCTGCCAGTTTCCCATGTGTGCTGTAAAACGAGCACTAACGTCTGCCCATAGATAGACAGATAGATAGAAAAATAATAAAATCATTGATTCACATGTATAACAGTATTTTACACTGTAACATGCTGGAGGGCATTTTCGTGTGAGGCCAATTATTTCTGTTTATATTCTGTTTTTTGGCGCCACCAGTTGCTCCTAGTGGCATCAGTGGGACTTGACAGCAAGTAAAATATATTTATCTAAACTGTGTGTGTGTGTGTGTGTGTGTGTGTGTGCAAGCTTATGAACTGTAAGAATCAATCAGGAAAAGAGGACATTCCTGAGTAGAGCATTTTGGTGATGCAATGTTGAGTGTATAAAATTTTTTTTTATTTGGGATAATTGGCTTCATCTGAACACGACCACAAATGGATTTCAACACATCTGCATAAGAATGCAAATATGTTTTCTTGTTATCTGGATGATTTCATAAAAGCTCGGGCCCATTCATGGCGATGTGGTGTGTAATTATGCAAGGCGCCCACATTTGGTGTCTATGTTCTCGATTTTATTTGCATCATGTAATTTGATATAAAAAAGAGGAAAGTTGAGTGCCTTGGTGCTGTTCCTCACATCAGTTTCCATGGTGCTGCAGCAGCCTGATGTGGCAGCTACACTTTTGACATTTGTTGTTGTGTTTTTATTCTTTGTCAGACTTCTTAACCTTCCTTGGATGTCACAGCAATGGATACAAGTTGGTGGTTGAAGGTTGCACTTTGTTTTTGTTGGTTTTCTTTCGGTCGTCTCGAGGCAATGCGTGCACTGGTGGAAGCACTGTTGTTTGACAGCACTACAAGAGTCAGAGAGTGAGTGCTGAAAGAGCCTGGGTGTAAAACGGCATGAAAGGAAAAGAAAGTAATAAAGCCGCTGTCCCTTCCTTCATCATGGGGAGTGTGAGAGCACCGGCCAACAAGATGGATGAGCTGGTGGCGCTGATGAGGGGTGAGAGGAGAGGAGAAGGAGCTTCGGGAACGCAGCATCACTGGCTTCACCGAGACGCAACCGCACAATATATACATACACTCACCTAAAGGATTATTAGGAACACCTGTTAAATTTCTCGGTAATGCAATTATCTAATCAACCAATCACATGGCAGCTGCTTCAATGCGTTTAGGGGTGTGGTCCTGGTCAAGACAATCTCCTGAACTCCAAACTGAATGTCAGAATGGGAAAGAAAGGTGATCTAAGCAATTTTGAGCGTGGCATGGTTGTTGATGCCAGACGGGCTGGTCTGAGTATTTCACAATCTGCTCAGTTACTGGGATTTTCACGCACAACCATTTCTAGGGTTTACAAAGAATGGTCTGAAAAAGGAAAAACATCCAGTATGTGGCAGTCCTGTGGGCGAAAATGCCTTGTTGATGCTAGAGGTCAGAGGAGAATGGGCCGACTGATTCAAGCTGATAGAAGATCATCTTTGACTCAGATAACCACTCGATACAACCGAGGTATGCAGCAAAGCATTTGTGAAGCCACAGCACGCACAACCTTGAGGCGGATGGGCTACACCAGCAGAAGACCCCACCGGGCATCACTCATCTCCACTAAAAACAGGAAAATGAGGCTACAATTTGCACGAGCTCACCAAAATTGGACCGTTGAAGACTGGAAAAATGTTGCCTGGCCTGATGAGTCTCAATTTCTGTTGA
>OMLB01057376.1:0-10754 GCA_900302555.1 Myripristis jacobus
TCTTTCTAATTGTGTTTTCTCAACAGCATTTAACTGAACAATGGCGCAATAAACGGTCAAACCCTTGACATGAAAAATTGTTATTTAAGCCTATAAACAACATTTGTGTAATCCATGGCATGATGACAGGGGGATCAGAAAATAATTATTTTCTGTCCATTGAACACCATGCAATTTTTTCGCCCCGAAAGGTCCCATGGAGGTCCACCGGAAGGGGCGGGACTTCACCACTCTATATCAAACTGGGTCAGGAAGAGATAGCCAGTCAGACTTCATGAAGTGACATACTCTGTTGTTTGTCAGGGAAAGGAAGATCGAGACCCAGAGCTCTGTATGCTTTATTCATCTACTGCTAAATAAAACTGATATTTTGAGACCGAATATCTTCTCCTATCACTTCATTAAGGAACACACAGAGTTTGCTGGTAGACTGAGGTTAGAGTCCAACAGGTGTCAACAGAAAGTGACAAAATAGCATTTTTAGCTAACGCTAATGTTAGCTAAAGCTAACGTTCACTTAGCTAATGCTAGCGTCCCTAAAAATGCTGTCTATTTTGTCGCTAGCGTTAGCTAAAGCTAACGTTAGCCAACGCTAGTGTCCCTAGCAACACGACCAACACCACAAGACTACCAACGCTAACGCTAACAACACGCTTTGTAACAACACGCATTTTGACGCCCGGTCAAACGAGCAACGATTTCGTCACATCCAGAGCCAGTAACTTTACAGGAACCTTCCCTCTCGATGGAGACATGGCAGTTGAGAGGGCCGAGAGAGAGGACATTCCTGTAGTAGTTCCTGCTCCCCCAAAAACTACCAGGAACTATTCGGTGGAAACATGGCTAGTGTTTGCATTTTTTAATCGTTATGAATGTGTTAAATTGGTGTGATCATTTACTGTGGTAAGAGGAGGGTGAAAGCCAGTGTAAGCAGGAAATTCATGCATTTTGTGGATTAGAGCACAGATTGGAAACACTACTCTGATGTGCTGGCCCAGATATCCCAACAAAATCCAACAAAATTCATGTAAGCCAGGTGGTCATTGCACCTGTGAAGTTCAGTCCAATCGCCGATTAGTTTGTAGTGGATGATGGTTCTTATGTGTGTTGCCAGCAATACTGTTTCATGAGTAATTGCTCTTATTTCTGGAATATAGCCACTGACTAAATATAACCCCAGGAATGGGTAACCATGTACTTTGAAGGGTCAAGAATATGCAGGTTTTCATTCCAACTAAGCACTACACTAGGTTACTGATTAATTCCCTCTCTTCAGTGAAATCAACTGTTGGCCGCTTTTGGTTGCAGGTATGTAGGCCACCACCAACACCTACCCCTGTCCCGGTTTCCCAGGACAAAAGTGTTAAACTTTTTGTCAGGGAGAGAGAGGATAAAAGGAGAGTAACTTCATAAAATGTTGCCAGGGAACAGGACAGTTTGTGGTTTGGTTGGAGGTCAGGAGTAGCATTTCTTTGATGATAAAGATGAATGAATTTTGTGTACAAAGATTCTTAAAGTCTAGATCCAGAGCAGCCAAAACATAGTCAAATGTCAGCTATATTTTTGTCTGGAGTGTCCAGGAGACTGAAATGTTGGGATGAGAATATATGTGCATGAGAATATATTTAAATTTATGAAATAACTAATGTTAATTATTCAAATTGCCAATGTGGGTGTTACATGAGCTAATTAGTACCAAACTAAAAGCTGGGGTAGCTAGCCTGCTGTCCTACAGCCAAGGCTGTGCATTGAAGTGGGAAATTGACCTCAGCCTAGTGAAAGTAACTTCATAGTCTTTATGAAAATGCCTACTTTAATGAGAGGTTAGGCAAGCCATATAGTTTTTGATGATTATTTGTTGACTAGAGTTTTAATGATGTTTTGTTTTGCTTTTCAATGCAATTTCTGGTGTAAGACAAGAAACTGGTGTTGGATCTGGTGGTGTCAAATTAATCAGTGTCAATCTTCAGTGTTAGCAACAAATTAGATTCCTTTAATTTAGAGCATCTTGAAGTTTCTTGCAAAAAACAATTGTGGAAATGGGACTGTTTTAACTTGGTCCCACAACAAATTTAGCCATCTGCAGCTCCCTGGATAGTGAGGTTTGTAAGTTAAAATTCAGTGTCTGGACTTGGACTTAGTTCTTGTGATCATAAATGCTTGGAAATTTAATTGCTGACATTATTGGAACAGCAGTCTCTATGTCATTAAAAGCTTGACAACTTGCACAGGGGGAGAAAAAAATAATTATACATCAGTATTGGATTCCAAAGGAAAGTGACAGTTGAATTTATGAATAACGGTACAGTATGAGAGCATACTGGATGTGCCTTCTCCTTTGAGAACTGCCAGAAGTATAGATATCAAAAGCCTGTAAGCAGACAAGTTACGCACTGTAACTGTGGGGGGACTCAGAGGATTGTACACAGTGGCTGTGAAATTGTGTTTATTTATTTACTTGTTCATATGAAAAGGGACAATACAAAGTCACACAGCAGCGTTTGGCTGGTTTAGAGAAATGCATGAATCTGATGTCCTGTATATAGAGGTTATAACTAGCACTAGAGCAGTGATTGAGTCGTTGCGAGTGTAAAAGGATATATCTAATGCAGAAGGTGTGAAGATGCTCCACATCAGAGTCAAGTTGAGGTACTAAGTGCAGGAAGGAAGAGGTGGGAGGATGAGGCAGACACCTGGACAAAGAGTGACAGGAAGCTGTAGAGTGGACGAAAATACTAGTATCCTGAGTGATGAACTGCACTGTTCTAACAAAAAACAGATAAAAGAAAAATGAAATAATTTGGCGAATGTGGAAAGACTTACTTACTTACTCACTTAGATAGATTTACTTTATTGATCCCAAACTGGGAAATTCCCACTTACTTACTTACTTACTTTACTGCGGCAGCTGTTCAGGATGAGCTGAAAAGACAAGCAGTTAAGCAAAAACATCTCCCCTTGATTTTTTTTTAATTCATGGGGCCTTAGTCTTTCGGTGGAATTCTGTAAAGTTTTAATGAAAAAGTTAATCAGTTTAAAGTATTTCTGGATGTTTCAGAGAGTCAAACTACTATGTATTTAAGATACATGTTTTAGACTCTGACCATATAGCATTTAAAACAAACAAACAAACAAAAAAAACGCTGCTGAGAGCATATTTGTGTGGATATGACAGTCAAGTGAGGTAGGTATTGCATCCATTGCAGTGGATCGTATTTGGCTGTTTGGGCTGCCTTTAATGGCTTACATTTCTCTGGAAACATTGTTATGCTGAAGATCAATGAATCATCCAAGTGAGTATATGTTGTCTAAAGTAATGCTAATGTAAATGCTGGAATTTCTAACAAGCAAAACATGTGATACCTTGTGAAACAGTGCAGGTCGGCTATAAAGCAGTTGGTTAATGAACAAAAACAGAAACTGTCTACCTGCAGGGTGGGAACTACAGGTGAGCCAGGAGGAGCTCAGCTCCCCTTAATAGGACATGAGCTCCCCTAAAAACATGTATTGAGAAACAACATGTATGTATTGACAATATGCAGGGTTTTTTCTTCCATATAAATTTTGGATGCAGCTGCTGTTCTTAAATTTCATGACCTGGCACAATTAAACATTCTTTTTAACCCTAGATGCAACGGTTACTGTAGGAATACTACAGAATTATTATAGCAGCCGTGTTGATGTGGTGTTGCAGTTACTACAGGAATACCACAGAAATATTACAGGTTGATTTATCCACCTAAGCAGAGAACCCTCTCAAACTCCCTGGAATAATTAAATAATCTGAGCCTGAACATGATCAGGTTGAGCCTGTAACACATATGAAATACGTCTTGAGTGATTTATGGCTGCATTAAAATGAGGTTGGAGCAAGGATGTCTCCTTTTGTAAATACCTGCTGCCTGTTAAAGGCCGTTTTATTTTTTGCGTGGAAGGACGATCTCTCTCTCTCTCTCTCTCTCTCTCTCTCTCTCTCTCTCTCTCTCTCTCTCACTCTCTCGCTTTGAAATCATAGGTGTTTATTTGCATATAGATCAGGAAAGTAAGATCCGATCACAAGTGGGCAGGCGAGACACGTGGAGACGCATGTTAATGCCAGGTGTGTATGGACAGATTGACAGCTGTCCACTTGTGTTTGGATGACCAAAGATGGAGTTTAATACCAGGTGGGAACAGAGCCTTTGAAAGGTGGCTGGCCTCACTTTGTGTGAAAGGGTGTGGAGAGATAGGGTTAAATGATTCAAGAGGATCTAGCTGCTGCTTCTCCACAATGAAAGGAGCCAGCTGCAGTCAACTAGTCAGCATGCTTTCAGGGGGGGCAGCCAATATGAATATCTTCCATATAGCTTAATGTGTTTAATAGCCATCTGATTCTCTCTGTGTCACCTGTACAGCATCACTGCTCTAGTACTAGTTATAACCTCACGTGCAGTCAGTTCTGGTTACTAAAGGGTTTAGTGTATTTGGATGTACACTATTTCATTTTCTGTCTATGTATGTTGTGTTGAAGTATTTCTGTACAGTTTGTCTATAGCAATGGAATTAAATCATTATACTCTTATACAGTTTCATTTCTATGAGACTGTTACTCTGGCATTCATTCATTTGCGCATTTTTCAGTGGACACATTTATGACATTTGTTTTCTTTTAATCAAGCAGACATTTATTGTGACCACATTATTATGTACATTATTGCTTCAGAAATAAGCCTAGCAAAAGTTGCCTCACCATAGATAGATAGATAGATAGATACAGTGCATCCGGAAAGTATTCACAGTGCTTCACTTTTTACACATTTTGTTATGTTACAGCCTTATTCCAAAATGGATTAAATTCATTTTTTCCTCAAAATTCTACATACAACACCCCATAATGACAATGTGAAAAAAGTTTTTTTTTAATTTTTGCAAACTTATTAAAAATAAAAAACTGAGAAATCACATGCACATAAGTATTCACAGCCTTTGCCATGAAGCTCAAAAATGAGCTCAGCTGTTTCCACTGATCATCCTTGAGATGTTTCTGCAGCTTAATTGGCGTGCACCTGTGGTAAATTCAGTTGATTGGACATGATTTGGAAAGGCACACACCTGTTTATATAAGGTCCCATATAAGGTCCCATATATATAAGGTCCCAAGCATGAAGTCAAAGGAATTGTCTGTAGACCTCTGAGACAGGATTGTCTCTAGGCACAAATCTGGGGAAGGGTACAGAAAAATTTCTGCTGCTTTGAAGGTCCCAATGAGCACAGTGGCCTCCATCATCCGTAAGTGGAAGAAGTTCGGAACCACCAGGACTCTTCCTAGAGCTGGCCGGCCATCTAAACTGAGCGCTCGGGGGAGAAGGGCCTTAGTCAGGGAGGTGACCAAGAACCTGATGGTCACTCTGTCAGAGCTCCAGAGTTCCTCTGTGGAGAGAGGAGAACTTTCCAGAAGGACAACCATCTCTGCAGCAATCCACCAATCAGGCCTGTATGGTAGAGTGGCCAGACGGAAGCCACTCCTTAGTAAAAGGCACATGACAGCCTGCCTGCAGTTTGCCAAAAGGCACCTGAAGGACTCAGACCATGAGAAACAAAATTCTCTGGTCTGATGAGACAAAGATTGAACTCTGTGGTGTGAATGCTAGGCGTCACATTTGGAGGAAACCAGGCTCATCGCCAGGCCAATACCATCCCTACAGTGAAGCATGGTGGTGGCAGCATCATGCTGTGGGGATGTTTTTCAGCGGCAGGAACTGGGAGACTAGTCAGGATAGAGGGAAAGATGAATGCAGCAATGTACAGACACATCCCGCATGAAAACCTGCTCCAGAGCACTCTTGACCTCAGACTGGGGCGACAGTTCATCTTTTAGCAGGACAACGACCCTAAGCACACAGCCAAGATATCAAAGGAGTGGCCTCAGGACAACTCTGTGAAAGTCCTTGAGTGGCCCAGCCAGAGCCCAGACTTGAATCCGATCGAACATCTCTGGAGAGAGCCGAAAATGGCTGTGCACCGACGCTTCCCATTCAACCTGATGGAGCTTGAGAGGTGCTGCAAAGAGGAATGGGCAAAACTGCCCAAAGATAGGTGTGCCAAGCTTGTGGCATCATATTCAAAAAGACTTGAGGCTGTAATTGCTGCCAAAGTGGCATCAACAAAGTATTGAGCAAAGGCTGTGAATACATGGGATTTCTCAGTTTATTTATTTTTCATAAATTTGCAAAAATTAAAAAAAAAACTTTTTTCACACTGTCATTATGGGGTGTTGTGTGTAGAATTTTGAGGAAAACTGTAACATAAAATGTGGAAAAAGTGAAGCGCTGTGAATACTTTCTGGATGCACTGTATGTGTTCATTCATAGTTTTGATGCCTTCAGTGAGAATCTACAATGTAAATAGTCATGAAAATAAAGAAAAAACATAAATGAGAAGGTGTGTCCAAACTTTTGACTGGTAGTGTGTATGCCTACATTAATCAGCCGGCAACCTGACTTTTTTTTTTTTTTTTTAATCTTATGACAGCTGAACATGGCCACATTTCCAGTTGAACACTGACTGCTCATTTTAACCACTGGAAAGGGAGCTGAGCCTAGTTTAATGTGATAAATACTGGACTGGCACATTAGTGCTTGAATCCTGACGGAATAATCGATGTATTTTATAACAACATAGAACTCTACAGCAGTTTACAGTTTAAAACAATGTATTTGTACAGATATATACGTATGTTTTCCATTTTAAAACCACTGCCAGACATGAGTACCCTGTTGTTTTGACCTGGATTCGGCTGGTTACCATGTAAAAAAAGAGCTGCAAGGACATACATTTTGAATATTGTGTCCCTAGTGGGAATGAAACCCCTAACCTATTACCTGTGGTCAGTGTTAACAGTGAGCATAAACCCTTGACTGACTAACAAAGTACTACCTTCTTATAGAGGCTCTTTGGGATGTAGTCCAGCTGCTGTTGTTGAGGCAGTGAGTCTCCTCTGCAGATCCCATAGCACACAGCGGCCAAACACAACCTAGTCAGCAACATGGAAAGTGCACATGGGTCAAACAACATTGTAATGATGACATGGAAAATGGTTACAGCATAGAAATTTTACCAGCCAGGCTCTTTGGGTCCCACTCTGAGGGTATAATTTATGTAGATAATTTTCAGTAAGTCCTTCAGTGTGTTAACTACAATTTGTTTCCCACAGTAGGCTCCATGAGGAAAACCCCTCACTGGGCTCAGTGAAGCCAACAGCTGCTCAGTCCTTCTAAAGTACAGGATGTTAACAGGAAATTAAGCACTCAAGAATGAGGTACTGAAGAATAGTTGGTGCTCTTGGATCTACAGGAAGAGAAGCAATCCAGAAAAAGTTAGACAGTCCAGGCTCTCAGAGTACAAGAAGGAATATAAAAAACAGAATTTTTTTAAAGCTTTTTTTTTTTTTTTTTTTTTTTAATCTAAGTTCCTTCCTGCACTTTCTGAGTGCCTGGATCTATTATGGGCAAGCTGTAAAGTATTACTCCTTCAGCAGAAATCTTCTACTAGCTGTAAAACTAGCTCTAGTAGCAAAAATTTAAGGAAAGGAGTGTGGTATTCATAACGGTTCCACTCTTCTTAGTCTTAGAATGGGGACCTAGACCCTAAACAACAAATATGAGTAGAAGCTGTGTGTGCAAGCATTTTTCTAAAGGAATTATAAAATGGCACTTATGCTTGAGAATGTGTTTAGATTTAAGCACCAACCTGAACATGCCTCTGCACAAAAACTAATCTGGTCAAAGTGATGAAGCCCAATATCCTCCGAACCATAAATCTGTCGATCACACAACACATTTCTAGCACTGCTCCAAATCATTGTGCATTTTGAAATATCAAAATCATAGGCGGTATCAATAGGACAAAAGCACCACTGTTCAACAAATTAAAGTGGGTGATGCAGATTTAGTTTTGCTTGCTGTGATGTCACTGCTGATGGTCAAGTGGACTGTGGTGACCCTATAACCTTTCCTTTAAGGCCATCCTCAAGCCAAACATTTGACTTTGCCGACAGCAGATCTCTAGTCAGTAATTTCTAGTAATTTCTACACATGCTCCCGACGGAATGAACCCTATCAACTTTGGCATCAGCATCACCTTTCCTTTAGTTCCACCCTCTGGCCAAAACCTCAGGACTGATCCCCCCCAATCTACTGGGCAGACTGCCATGGCATCTCAGTACACATTCTCACACTCACACTCCCCACAGATTAGATTTTAACCTCAAGACCTCTTTTGTGTCAAATCTGCACACAAGATATTACTTTTGACGATCCCATCGCCTTAAGCCAAAATGTCAAATTTGGTATCACAAAAAAAATGCATTGGATGGATTCCCATGAAATCTGGTGAGTGCATTCATGCTCCCCACAGGATGAACTCTGGTGACCTTATCACATTTCCTACAGCGCCAAGACGTACAGATGCCAGTCTCCCACGACTTGCATTCCCACATGCATCAAGCCGGCACAGCACCAGCAGCGGGGGTCCCATGCTCGCTTGTTTTGTTAATTTAGCACTAAGGATTAAAAAAGTGATAATATTTCAGTTTCTTTCTCATAAAGTTTCCTCTTCCATCTTTGTCTGAGCCATGTTCAGTATAACAGACATGTCAGTGACTACGTTTACATGCACACCAAATTCTGGTTTGGGTCAATATTCCGGTTAAGGTAACTGTGCTGTGGCAACTGGAATATTCCATTTACATGTTACTTGGCATATTCCCGTGTTTCGGCGTATTCCACTCTCTTACGTAATGCGACACTTAGCCGCGGGGGGCAGCAGTACGCGTATAGGCGTCTGGTCTGCCGGAAATACAGAAGAAGATGTCTTCTTCTTCTGTCGCTATTTCTGTGTTTTCTCCCATCGATATACTCTACTCGATATACTACTGCAGTCTCCTCCTCACTCCAAAAATGCTGGCTCTTGCTGCTTTTCGTCATGCTGTTCGCCATGTCGTTTTCCCCGCTTGCAGTAACCATAGCAACAAAGACGCCCCCAGGATTCATTGTGAATTGAGCATGTGCAGACATAACTGAATATTCCGGTACGGGGCATTTTCCGATTAAGGTGTTTACATGGCACAATATTCCGGTTGGAACAGGCATATGCCAGGGGTCTTATTCGGAATTTTTTCCAACCGGAATATGACCTTAATCAGAAATCAGAAATCAGAATATCAGAAATCAGAAATCAGAATATGACCTTAATAAGAAAATAATTGGTAAACTATATTATATATTTTTATCAACAAATGTACATAACTCCAAGCAGATAAGACAGGGGTGGGAGGCGGAGACAAACAAGAATATATCAATGGACACTTGGAGGGGGATATGCACCGATGCACACCTTGCCACAAACTCTAACATATGGAAGGAGTTTAAGTGGAAAGTAGTTGCCAGGTTTTTCAGAACACCAGAAATAACAGCTAAGATGGGATCAACACGTAGTAGCTCATGCTGGAGAAACTGTGGTACTGAGATTGCCAATCACACCCATATATTCTGGCTGTGTCCTAAAGTGAACGTGTTCTGGAAAGATGTTTTTTTTTTGTTTTTTTTTTAAATACAGACTTTTATTAGTTTTCAACAAGAACACAAGTTATGCATTTTGCCATCATAGCAATAACACCGACAGATAACTTAAGGTGCATAAAAAAAATAATAATAATAATGAAAATAATTAAAAATAAATAATAAATAAAGAAAAAGAAAAAGAAAAAAGAAAAGCCATCCATCTATCTTTAACAGAAATCTCTCAACCAACTGCCCCCCTCCACCTTGATAGCACACATAGAAGCTTCCCTCCATATTGTCCCACAAGTGTACATATTGATAACTAATGTAGCCATAGTCACACCAGTTTCAACATTCCACAATAATAAGCAGTGATACATCAATTTAGGTTAACAACACTAAAGCATGACAGTATTTAAGCAAAACAGTGAAAGAGAAAACACCTATAAATCCATCCTGGACGGGCGTGGCCATTGCACAGGGCATTGACCCCTCATCACCAGCCGATTTAATTCTTCAGGTAAATAGTCAAGCAGAGGAGACCATAATTCAGAAAAGGAACTCTCATTACCCTTCAGAACTGCAGTGATTCTTTCATGTGGGAGGACTCTGAATATTTCCCTGTACCACAATGTGACAGTAGGTGGCCTATCCTTAGTCCAGTTAATCAATATACATTTTCTGGCCAATAATAGTAATTTATCACATAATTTGAACTTCAAAGGGGTTAAAGTCACTTCCTTTGATGGAAGCCCAAGAATGAAAAAACCTGGGTCTCTCTTAACCTTTGCCTTAAAGATGCCATTCAGTTCTTGGGAAATTGTACCCCAGAATCTTTTAATCAGTTTACATTGCCAGAAACAATGATAGTGGGTCCCAGTCTCCCTTTGACACTTATTACACAAAGGTGAGATCTGACGGTCCATCTTGTTCAGTATATAGGGAGTTATGTGTAGGCGGTGTAATATTTTATATTGTGTCTCTCTCAGTCTATTACATGTAAAGGTGGACCTGAACGCTTTAATGGCCTCCTGCCAGTCATCCTCAATATACTCAGTCTCAAGATCTCTCTCCCATTTCTGTGCAATGTTTGTAATATCACCTGGGCCAAGAGAATATAACAGTGCATAAAAGGAAGAAATAAAATGGGTGACACCTTTTCGGGCAGTAAGGAACCTCTCTACATCACTGTACTTGGGTTGGTCAGGAGGGGGT
>OMLB01057378.1:0-22458 GCA_900302555.1 Myripristis jacobus
TGAGGGAGAAAGAGAAAATCCGCTCTGACCTGGAAAAAGCAGAGAAGCTGAAGAGTCAGCTCGCCACCGAGGTGGACGAGCACCACTCCGCTATCGAGCACATGAATGACCTCAACCTGAGGTAATGTCTCTTCATCTTCTGCCTCGGTTATTCCCTCTGCTCCGTAGAAGTCACATTTTATCAGAACAACGTGTTTCAGTGGACAAAATATTTGTAATGTTAAAGTTGTAAACCCTTTCTTGGATATTCAGTGTCTCAGTCTGTCTCCTCCTTCATTTAGCTTTACTTCTGACCCTCGTTAGATGTGGATGTAAAAGGTGAAATAAATATGGGCTCATAGTTCTCACATTGATTCACCACGTCGATTTCATTGATGTGGTGGCGGCAGTAATAAGGATTATACTAATGAGCCTTTTCAGTTCACTGATATACTATTTATCAGGCTGGTATTGGCATTTTATAAATACATATAAAACACAGAGTTGGGAAAATATATCAAAATTGAAACAGTGCACTAAATTACTATATACTTTTTGGGGTGAAAATTTTAAAAAATCAATATCAGCCTTTGAAAATGCATACCAAGTGAACCCAAGCTTTAGGAATGGGGGAAAAAATCAATACAGTACAGTGTTGTGATATTGTATTGATAAACAGACGCCGAGTATTTTTATTGTATCGACAAAAATTGATGCAACATTTATGTCAGGTTTTTATGAGTTATTCAGTCTGTCTGCTTGACAATACCATTTTGCTGCAATAAAAATGATTTGAAGTGAGATGAACAGAATGAAAACTTGCTTATTAGATAAACCAGATGTTGACAAAGTTTTTATTTGGGGACATAATTTGAGAAAAAGGTAACATATTGCACATGTTATTAAATTACTCAGCGTTTTGCAAAATGTTTAAAATCACAAGACTATTGTATTGTGACTTATTGTGATATCTGGTGATTCCCACCCTTGCCATGCCTTAATATTTGCTATGTTCTTTCAGTGCACTTACCTTTCAAAACAAAATTTCCAACCTCAGCAATGTCTTGTATCTTATGGCGAAATATTCTAGGTTTTGCAGCCTCACTTGTCTGTGCTCGTGTGTCTGTAGGAAGCTTGAGCAGGACCACAAGGAGAAAGTAGCAGCCGTGAGGTCAGAGCTCATGAAAGAGATGGACCAGATCCAGCAGCAGGCCGGCCTGCAGCGTGAGGAACTGGAGGCAGAGATCGAGAAGATCAGGGAGGATGAATCTTTTCTTAGAGATCACCTCTCCATCTCTGTGAAGGTACCGAAAGGAGCACACACACACACACACACACTGTTTGTTCTGTCTTGTTTTTAACTGTATTTAGGTTGTTTGTTACGCCACAAAGTATTTGGGATTTTAAAAACTGTTATGGAAGTCTATAATACATTGACATGGCAGAAGAAATTATTCAGCAAGTGCACATTAGCCTGAGTTTCTGTGTTTCTCAGGAAAACAGACGTCTTGAAATGGAGTTGCTGGACAGCACCGAGAAATTCATGGAGGCACAAAGCCAAATCTCCAAACTCCAGACGGTCTTGGATAACATTCTGAAAGAAAAGGTAAGAAGATATTATACAACTGTCCATGAAGAGATTTTTTTTTTCATTATTCACAGCAAGTCACTGTTATTATGCTGTCCTTTCCCATAACTTTGATGCCAAGATCAAAGTTTTGGGCAAGCATGGGATTTTTTCCTGGGATATTTGGATTTCATGAGTACTGATTTTTTTTTTCCCACTTTCTTTGCTCTCATTGTCAGTCCCAATGGATAAAAAAAAGTCAGCTAAATTTTATATGATCTTATTCGCTTCAGTTTGGAGACTTGGACCCTGGCAGTGCAGATTTCTTCCTCCAAGAAGAACGTATAAAACAGATACGCAACACCTACGAGGACCAGTGCAGGGTAATTGCAATTAAATCACCAAAGCATGCGACACTTTTTGAATTATTTTATTTTACTTGCATGTCCTTGTATACAGGGACACATAAAATAAGGTAAAATGTTTTTCCAATGTAGACATAGTGTGTAAAAAAATAAACTTTTCATATGCATGCACAATGCACGCAATTCATAGGATTCTTATTTTGCAGGAACTGCAAGATCGTATTGATGAGCTGCAGTCGGAGTTGCAGGAATACCACAGTTTCGGTCGAGCTCATCAGCCTTGCAGTAAGCCTCTGTCTGAGGAGCTGGAGAGTAAGAGCCCTGGCATGGAGTCCGACCCAGGTAGACCTGATGATTGTTTGTGGAATTCAGAAATCAGTCACCAGAGAGCCCATTACAATCCACTAAGTCTATGCATTTATGATAATGTGGTACATCAAGATCTTGCATAAAAACAAGCTAATTTTTGTGTTTTTTACAGGTATTGGCTCAGATGAAGTACAGCCATTCAGTATGAGTCTAGAAGCAGAGATGATGCTGGAGCAGCTGAAGGAGCAGCACCTTCGGGAAATGGATGATTTACGAATTCAGCTAGAAAGCAAGGTGAGGCTAGCAGGTTCATTGTGTTACTCTGCCAGTGAAGTCTTAATGTATGATCTTTTGATAAAATAAAAACGTAGGACCAAGCCATCCCAGTTTACTTTGGTGCAGGGATGTTCACGTTCAACAGCAGACACCACCTGCAAGTGTTCTGCACACCACACACCATTCATTCAATCGTTCATTCATTAACACCTAATAAAACATAGAAAGTTTTTACTTATTTCATTGGCTATCTTCATCGTGTTGTTGCAGATCAAGGAATTCGATAAGGTGGTGGACACACAGAGGTCAACCCATGAGGAACAGAAGGCTGCCTTATCTCTTCGTTACCAGGAGGAGATAGCCAGCATTCAGAGCCGAACACAGGAGCTCCAGAGTCAGCTAGAGCAGGCGAAGCTGGAGCAAGCTTGTCTGGAGCAGAGGCAGGCCAGGGAGAAGGAAGAGCTGGAGAACCAGCAAGAGGAAGAAGTAGGAACCCTCAGACAACAGCTGCTGGAGGCCCACACCCATGCTGCAGACCTGGAGGATCAGCTGAG
Organism: Myripristis jacobus; assembly: GCA_900302555.1. NCBI lineage: Eukaryota > Metazoa > Chordata > Actinopteri > Holocentriformes > Holocentridae > Myripristis > Myripristis jacobus. The sequence goes on from OMLB01057378.1 coordinate 3,051, forward strand.
GAGCCTTGAAGCCCAGCAGGCTGAGGCCGAAGTGAACCTGGACGCTGAGCTAGATGAACTGAAGAAAGAGCATGCGTTGGAGATAACAAAACTAGAAGAGAAGAACAAAGAGCTGCTCCAAGCCAGGCTGGAAGAGGAGAAAATTAAACTGGAGGAAGAGAGGGCTGAGGTAGAGAAGAGATTTATCGAGGATTGGGGGAGGGAGAGGGAACAATTGCAGCAAAGCCATGAGGATAACTTGAGGGCCAGACTAGAGGAGGCAAGTGTGACGTTTGAAGACGAACGTGATGAGCTAGTGAAGAGACTAACAGAGGAGTGGCAGAAAGAGAGGGCTCAGCTTGATGAGCAGAGTAACGAGTCCCTGCAGTTGGTGCTGGAGGAAGAGATGTTGAGTCTGGTCAAAGAACAGGAAGAGAAGGAGAAAAAGCTCAGGGAAGAGTGGGAGATGGAGCGAGCTCAGCTTCAGGAGAGCCAGGAGGAAGCCCTGCTCACCAGAGTAGCTGAGGAAAGGTTGCAGTTACAAGAGCAGCACGAGAAGAGGGTGAAGAGGCTGAAGGAGGAGTGGGAGAGGGAAAAATTGCAACTTGAGGAAGACTATGAAGGGATGCTTCAGGAGAGACTGAATGAAGAGAGGGAGAAGTTAGAAACTGAGAAAGAGGAGTTGGAGAAGAGGCTGGAGAAGTTAATGAAGGAGGAGAAGGCTCGCCTGGAGGACAGCCACAGGGAGGCCATGCAAGAGTTGACTGCGAAGCACAGCAAGGAGAGGGAGACGCTCAGCACCATGCTGGACAAACTACGAGATGACATCAATCAGGAGAGGTGAGACACTTGACATTTATGGAATTAAGACTTTTTTCTGTTACTTTGATTGTATTTAAGTCACACATCATCTTTATCAGTTAAACTTGGATTGTATCAAGAGGTGCATCATTTAATAACTGAAAAAAGGAAAGTTTGATTTTCGCAAAGCTAAGATTTGTTGCACTGTTAATAGTTAAATTCTTTTGCCATAACCATCATTGATCAACCATGTACAGGAGGGAACTTGAGACCCACTTCTCCCTGAAAATTAAGGAAGTGGAAGATCGTTTCTCAGGTGATCAAGAATCTGTTGCAGAGCATTTTCACGCTGATGTGCTGAAACTCGAACAGCACTACCAGAGTGAGCTGAATGCTCTGTCTGAAAGCCATGCCGAGCAGAAACTCAAATGGGAGGCCGAGATGAAGGAGGCCGTCGAGGAGGCCAAGGGACAAAGGAGAATGATGCAGGAGGCCATGGAGCAAGAAAGAGAGAGCCTCAGTCAGGATTGGACCAAAAAACAAGATGAGCTAGAGAGCTGCCACAAGGAAGAGTCAGAAGCACTGGTGAAGAAGAATGAGGAATTGCAAAAGGAGCTAGACAACTTTGTTAGTTTAGCCCAGACCAAAGAGATAGAGCTGAGTAGGCAGCTGAATGATCTCCACAACAGGCTGCAGGACAGTCTACAGACCAAAGATGAGCTTCTGGCCCAGTCTGAGAGGAAAGCTCTTGAGATTGAGCTTCTGCTAAATCAAGCTGTGGATGATTTTAAACAGGAGAGGGAAGAACTCCAAAGTTGCCTGTCAGAAATCGAGGCTAATCACAAAGAGGTGCTCGCCATGTCTGAGAGGCAGATCAAGGAGAGGATTGAACTGTTAAGTGAGTGTGATGATTTAAAGATGAAGATCGAAGAGCTGGACATGCTTCTCAAACAGGCAGCAGTAGATTTTGAGCTCGAGAAGCAAGAGCTACAAGAAAATGTAGAAACTCTCGAACAGAAGTTAAAGGATAATGTCTCTTGCTTCGAGTCACAAGAGAATGAGAAAGTAGAGCTTAAGGCAGAGAGAGACCTGCTTTGTGTCAGAGTTAAAGAGTTAGAGAGGAACCTCAGTCAAGTCTTAGCCTCTGCCAGTACAGCTGAGATGATGCTTGTTGATGATGAGGCAGTAGCTATTCAAGACAAGTACAACATGGATGCTGAATCTGTCATTCATTTGGAGCAGTTGATGGAGGTGGAGGCTAATTGGTGTGAAATCTGTCCTGATAACATTGACTCCAAATCCTCCAACCAGGAAACGGTTTGTTTATCACCTAACGTCAGTGTTCCTGTTGAAGTATCAGCATCCCCAGTGGAACAAGATGATGATGTAGAGAGAATAAGCGAGAGCCCTGATTCAGGAGAGGAATGGCCTAAAAACACAGATTGTGGCGATGTAGAGTATGATAATGAAGGCCCTGCTGTGAATGATGATGAAAACATGCCGGCGGTGGAGAATGATGCCACTGAGAGCCAAAAACAAGATGATGAAACTGCAGCAGAAGATCAGATGGCAAAGAATGATGGCACATTTTCAAATGAGGAAGGTCCTTGTCTTCCTGAATTGATATTCACTAATGCCCAGGGCGCCGAATTTCCTGTTCCAGACGAGGATCAGTGCGGTGATGCTGCAGATGATAAGCATGTTGAGAACAAAATGGATGATTTTCCTCCAGAGAGGCAGTGTCAAGGTAATAAGGCCGTCTCATCATATGAGGATGCTGGTGAAGATGCAGAGTACTGTGAGAATAATGTAACTCTTGAGTCATGTGAAGAGGACACAAAACCTCAAGATGTCCTAGCTTTGGAACATGAAAGCCCTTCCCATGAAGAGGAGCAGTGTCATGAGATTGCGGTTGATGCCTCGGCCCCGGAGGCGACAGGTGACCCTGATGAACTGAACCTAGAGGATGCTGATGGTAATTGTTTATCAAAAGTCTCTCACAGTCACGGACAGGAAGTTGAGCTAGTCTCTCCAGACTGTGAACACTTTGCCCCTGATTCTCTGAAACCTCAAATTAGTGATCGTGAGGACCTGGACTGCTCTCTCCAACTCCATGCCAAGTGTAAGAATGCCACAGAGGAAAACATTCTTTTACATGAGAAAATTTCTCTCCTAAAGCAGAAGACAGACACACTAGAGAATCTTTTGGCTCACAAAAGTGAAAAGATAGAACTGGGCCACCAGATATTAGAAGAAAACTACAACCTCAAAGTCAAAATGCTATTTTTTATGGAGCACGCCAGAGACCTGGAGATGAAGACCCTAAAAATGACAGATCTTCAGATTAGATATGACGATTGTATGTGTGAAAATGCCAAGCTGAAAGACCAAATTTGTGAACTTGTAAAGAGGGTTTGGGACCTTGAAAACAGGATGCACATTGTCCACGATTTCCAGCATGAACAGATTACACTAGTAGATGAGATCGCCAGGATGCGAAAGGAGAACGCCAAGTTGTCCGAGTTGGTCAGTGAACTGGAAGGGCAGGATGAGATTCTGTTGTCCATGAACGCAGACGCTCGGTCGTCCTTTGAGACCCCGACAGAGGAGTCTTTCCAACATCTGAACAGCCAGCTGGAGGCTAAGATTCAGGCAGTGACTGACCTGGAGGAGTGCTGCGTGGAGTTTGAGAAGCAGAACATGAAACTTCGCAGAGCCATCACTGAGCTGCAAGACAAGTCCCTGACATTAACCGAAAGGATGCAGATCCATAGGTAAACGTAGGAGGAAAACTAGGATCCCATCCCTCCTTGTCTGCAGTGGCACAGTTTTCCTATCCCTGGTGTTGTGCTTTTTATCAGTATCACTCATCCTCCTGGTCCCAACATCAACGTAGTGCTGTTGTCCTACCTGTGATTAGGTACCTCAGCCCTGAAACCTTTGTGTGACGCAACAGATGCTGTATGTTTTTGTGGCTGAGCTGCTTCGATCCCCGTAGATCACCCTTGTACAGCGAAAAAACATGGCTAATTTAATATGATATTGGGTGTAGCTTGTTTGTGGAGTCCGTCATCTTTATCCTTAAAACATACAATTCCATTCCTTAAATTAGAAGCTGAAATTCTGAGTGTTATGGTTTTATAAAAGCATGCAGAAAACTATTTTTGACTGGCTTTTTATTAACATGTTTTTTCTCTACCTGTAGGTTAGAGGCCAGTCGTCTTGCTGAAGAAAATGTCATCCTCAGGAATAAGATTGCTGCCTTGAAGGAAGAGGACTTAGAGCAGGCCCATGAAGATTTGCTGTAGGAAGCAATACATTCAGATTGCAAGATATTTTCATCTGTTTTTTTGCCATGTAAAATGACATTTCTTTTTTCACTTTCATGTAATTTTAGACAAAAGTTGGAGCACTTAAGCAAAGAGAAGGTCACAGCTCAAAAGATGGCAGAGAATTTCAAGGAACAGGTAAATCCAACTTGATAAATCAGAAAAGAAGTCTTATAGAAATCATTTGCTCTTTGCTCTTTACACCTGATTATGTTCTCCTTAATTTAGAAAACTCAAGAGATTATTGTGTCTCCGGTGTAGATTTCAGAGCTGCATTTGCGGAGCCAGCAACTGGAGGATGAAAATGGGCTGCTGATGGAGAAACAGGCCCAGAATGCTGCCGATGTGCAGGAGCTAAGCCAGCAGCTGGTCACGCTGACAAAGGAGAATGAGAGGACGGAGACGATGCCCGCCGAAGAAAGAACCCAGGTAAGAAAATGCTTTATCAGAGCCTGGTGATGGTGTTGGTGTTGTGGTGGTGCTGGTGTGTAGTTAATAGCTGTTGTTTTGTGTTAGATGGCAGCTTGTGTGTCTGCCCTGGAGGCAGAGTTGACCAAAGCTCTGGAGGGCACTGCACAGCTGGAGGAGAGAAATGCCCAGCTGGCACAGCAGCTCTCTGACCTCAGAGAGAAGGTGAGCATCAGACCCCAATGGATCTGCTATGAATCTAATACATCAGTGCTACAGTGAGTACAGTAATAAGTATTAGGACCACTTATTCTATCCATCCAAAGAAGCTTCTTAAAGCCATTACATGATTCTGTTGTTGGTTGTGCAAATGTAGGTGCAACTCAGTATTAAGGTGGTCCTAATATTTTGTTCACTGTGATCTACTGCCAGTAGTAGAGGTATTTTTAAGGACTGTGTCCATACAGTCTGTGTCTTTTTTGTCTTCAGGTGGTCATGGTGGACACGATGGAGACTCAGCTCACCAAAGCTCAGGAGAGGGTAAGATTTTATTGCATTCCACTGAGTCCTTCTCATTGTACTTCAGTTTTTATTTAACCAGGCAGGTCAAATGATAAAATATCCTTATTTCAAACAACTGCCTGTTGAAATACAAAGGGTCTCTAGGGGGTTAGGGATTAAAACAAAATGAAACTTGTGCAAGATCTGGCCACATCTGCCATCGGAATAACTGTATGAGAAATTGCAATCAGTGGACACAGTACCATACTGTGTAAATGCATGCATTATTTAGCATGCACCAATACAAATTGAACCCTTAGCTCAGTGCTGCCCAGTGAGCAATGCCAGACTAAATTTGTCCCTTTTTTTCCCTCGCTAGGTCAAGTCAGTGGATGAAACTCTTCAGGCTGTCAACCTTCAGAGTGCTCGCCTTAAGTCAGACCTGCGAGTGTCACAGCAAGACAGGGATGCCCTCAAACATGAAGTCATGTCTCTACAGAAACAGCTGCAGAACTCCAGTGAAAAAGTAAGCCGTTTATGATTGAAAACTTCGGGGGAAAAAAATGGTTGAAGTGACACGATTTTGGTGAAAAAGCATCAGCGGCACAAAGATGGCTCTGCTTATCCTGTTTCTGATTATTCTGATTTTGTTTTCACCAGAACCATGTTTTGGAGTTGGCCTTGCACTCAGGTGGTTTAAAGAGCCAGAACAAGAAGCTGTACAGGGACGAGATGTCTCGGCTGCTGGATCAGGAGCAGCAGCTACTGAGGCAGGAAAATGAGAGGCTTCAGTCCGAGGTGGACAACACCAAAGGAGACCTCGTGTACTCCAGAGAAAAGGTGAATTTACACTTAATAAATCCATCCATGAAGGCAGTTGTGTTTTCAAATTAGTGTTCCAATATATTTCTTACCTTAATTTTACACCTTTTATTTTGTGTCTTCAGGTCCGGCAGCTCGAGGCTACCATCCTGGCCCTGAAGCAGAACAAGCAGCAGGGTCAGTCCTGCCAGGTGAAGGCCCTGGAACAGGAGAATGCTGCTCTGAAACAGGAGCTAGAGGAAAAAAATGAGCTGACCAAGGTAAGACCTGTGTAAATCTAACCAGACAACCTTTACAGGAGTGTGTTTTCTTTTATTCCTCAAACGCGCTGATGACGTGGTGTCTTGTGTGTTCTCATGGCCTCATGTGCATTTGTTTCAGGACTGTGAGGCCGGAAAAGGACACACTGAGCTGGAGGGTCTGAAGCAAGAAAATGAGGCGCTGAAGGCCCAACTGGCCAGACTGTCCTCACAGCTCATAGAGGTAGATTCTGGTACCAGTTTTCTCTACTTTTCACCTTTTTCTGCTTATGTACATTGTTGGATTATTACTTGAGCATTTGCAGTAAACCTACTCTCTTGGCCAGGTCACTGTTGGACAGAGTTGCACTTCTCAGTGAGAATATCTTACTAGATTATAACGATTTAAAAAAAAAAAATCCCTCATGCAGCTGTATCTCCTGGATGTGCCTCTTTTCTCACTTCATGTTTTTTCCACTGTGTCCAGACATTTCAGGCTCAGCTGGTTGGACTTCTGCCACCCTCACCGCACAGAATACCCCGAGGCCAGCATCGTGCCGATGAGCCGGACAACATGCAGGTAGAGTGCAGCCCCAGTTTTCCCTGAGAGCAGACCTGGCCAAAAGCGTTGCTGAAAATATTTGAAACACTTGAGATATGCGTGAAGTTTTGTAGCCCCTGCACTTCCCAAGGGTTGGGTGCAGAATTTATATCACTCGTAAGATAAACAGATTATGAGCTCCCAAAGCTTTTCAGTGTTTTCAGCGACTGTTTTACTCAAGTCTGCTTTGGAGTTAACTCACACCTGCGAACCCAAACCTGTAGTTTAGTGCTTGGTGCCATCACATCATTGGTCATTTTAGTATTCCACCCACCCCTCACTCACTCCTACCATCCATCTGTCACTCTGATCATTTTCTTTTACCACGTGATGTTTTTGTTGTTGTCATGATGATTATAAATTCGTAAATCATTCATGGCCATAAGGACAGAACGTGTCTCTACATCTCAGTGGAAGTGCTTTGGGATATAATGGGAGGTAACATAAACACACCCACTGTTTGTCTTTCACTCTCACTTTGGTGTGGAGAATGTGTCGAATGAGTTTCTCAATTCAGGTTTTGCAAAATGTATTATACTTACTTTTTTTTTTGGTTATTTATCTCCTATGTTCACTCTAATGCAGGAAGTGAAATCAATGAAGTCGAATATACAAAAATGATAAAAGCAAAGCACTTGCTAAAAAGTTCCAACACCACAGCAAATATGTTAAAATTGTGTATAAAAACTGCATCATTCTCAAACACCTGACCTCATTTATACTGCTTCTCCATTACACTGTTATGTTTGCATAGTGGGTTTGCTGTGCCTGCCCTTGTTTTGGAGTTTTGTCACAAATTCATCTCAGCACCCGTCTGTCCTCATCTCCTTATGTCGTTCGTCTGTAGACTGTTTGCTTTCTGGGTTTGGTATTTAGCCTGTTGCGCCTGTTGTCTCTTGCTTGTGATGCTGACTTCACAGTCACTGTGGAACTGGTGGAGGTGGCGTGATCTCCTCCTGGGTGTGGTCTTGGCCAGTGTTTTCCATTTGTCACCTTCTGCAGAGTCATGTGGCAGAACCCTCCTTTTCCCACTAGAGAGCAGTAGGCCGTCTTCCATTTGCTGTAGCTGGTGTCATCCCACACTTGTGCATTTTATTAGTAGCGCTAATATCAGCTGACCTGCTGTTTTCACCTCCAGCGTCACCACCAGCTCAGTGTGTGATGTAGTGGAAGGAGGGTAAACTCACCTAAACTCAATTTGCAGACCTTCTTTTTTGTGTGTAATTGTTTGTCGACCTTTTTATGCTGATATAAATCTATAAAACAACTTGTCACAGTAGATTTTATGAAAATAGGCTGCAAATTATAGAGTTTCTTAGAGTATGCCATGACTGTTTTGTGGATATTGATGGTTATAAGGCGAGTTTACCCACCTTTTATTTACCTCTACATCACCAAATATCCATGTACATTTGCAAAGGCCCTAAATGTCTATGTGAAGGCCTGGTAGCTCCACAGGCCTGTGTAGGTTTTGACAGTTAGAGGAGAGGGAAGAGCCTTGGTGAAGTGTACCTGCCTTTTCTCTCCAGGGGGCGATGCCGGAGCAGCGGACGGCTCACGCAGACAGCTGCCGGCGGATCGGCGGGCTGTAACACGAACATCCCCCCCCTGCTCTTCACTTAACCCCTTTTCCTTCGAGGCGGCTCCCCTGCAGCTCTGCTCTGCCCTGCCCGTCTTATTCTTGAACACTGGGAGCAAAAGCGCTGTATACCCCGCCCTTTCTTGCATCCTCATAGGAGATTGTGACCGTGGTCAGATGTGACCGAGATCATTAAGTCTCGCCTGTTTTAAAAAGGCATGGACGTGTAGTTGTGTTTCACTTCTGCTAGGTGGCAGGAAAACACAGAAGTCGACTGTTGTTGTTGTTGCTTTCCCAATGGGATCTTTAATAAAGAGGTAACATTTTCCTTATCATCAGAAAATCAAAATTTAACCATGTTTCAAACTTAGCATCCACATCCACTGACAGTACTTTGATTTTTTTTTTTTTTTTAAAGAAATGACCCAGTCCTGTTGTGCTCCGTGCACTGAAAGCGTTTTGTAGTTTGAATATGTCTCTTGGTTATTACAGGGAATGGTTTTTATCAGAGTGTGTGTCTGGCAATGATCTGCTGTGCACTTGTACCAATTATCAAATGTGTGAGAACAGGGTATACACATGTCCTCAGAGGCTAAATCTTTTGACAGTTTGCCTTATGATGATGGAGTGGCGTTGAGTTGGGGTGAGGTCAGTGCCTGATAGCCTTCTGAGCCTTTTCTAACAATCGCCAAATCCAGTGATGTTGATGTGACCCAGAAAATGGTTGTGGAAGTGCTGGTTTGTTAAAGACGGGAATAATTAGACAGTGTTAAATGATCTCCCCCTTTTTCTTTTCTTTTTTTTTCTTTTTTTGACCGTTTTTTCCATTTGATTACAATAAATTTGACACCAGTTTTAAGATCTCAAACCCATCAAAGAAAAGTTTTGTAGGTTATGTTCTGGGAGTGTGTTTTGCTGTCATTTGTGTTGCTGCTGCACTACCAAAGTGAATCACATGTTGTCAAGTTTCTTTTTTTTTTTTTTTGTAATGAGCAGGGTTTAGTCAAACACACTTTTAGACCACTTAACATTTAGTGTTTGTTATATTTATTATTAGAGAATTTCTGATCCATGTGACATGTTAAGGATCAAATCAGTGTTTTTTTTCCACTAGTGTGTCGGTGTCTTACCATTTTCTGTGTTTTAGTATTTGAGCCACTTAGGGTTTTTATTTTATTTTTTGCACTATGTGTTAAATTAGTTTATTGTATTTGGTTATGTTTTTTTCTGTTATTTATTTTAATAGACTCATGTTATTTAATTTATTTATCAATTTGATTTTATTTATCCATTAAGATATTTTTTGTAGCGGCGTCTGAATCACATAGCACTATTTTATACATATTTATTTTTTATTAATTAATTTATTTTTTTTTTAGTACAGTGTCCTTGCTTCAGAAATGTACCAGAAAGCATCTTATGCTTGAATCAAGGTCAAATAAAGAATCTAGTTCACAACAACGTGGTCTGTGTTTTTTTTAATTTATTCATTCTTGGTATTTTCAAGTCTTATTCAAAGATGACTAATCATTTCAATGTGAAGGCTAGAAATTGCACTTTCTTTAAGGTTTGTGAATTAATCTGTAACCTAACCATATTTTATTGCATTAGCGGCAGTGGAATTCAGTTTGATGGTATCCTCCTCCTTCTTTTCAGCAGGATGAAAGAGAGAGGAAGATGAGGAGTATGGAGGAGCGTTTGAAGGAAATTGAACTGTCGCTGCATAACGTGAAGCTGCTGCTCAAAGAGAAGGTTTCACAGCTGAGAGACCAGGTCGGTTACTAAATCCATATCGATCTCACATATATATTTTCATTTTGTCAGATGCCCAGGTATTTTTGAAATTATGAAATGATTTTTGATTGGGATGGAATGATACCGGTTTTTGAGGCCGTGTCCATAACAGCCAATACCAATACAGAAATTTTTTTTTTTCTTCCAATTATCATAGTACAAATGCTAGTAGGCCTGTCTTAATGCAAGGCCAAAGACCATGTAACTTTTGTTCTGATGCTAATTTTACAGCCGTATTAATGAAACACTCCTTTTTAAAAAAAACAAACAAAAAAAAAACATAAACATGGCAAATTTCACAGTCAGCCAAATATCGGTCATAAAAATACATTGTGGACTGATATCAATATTGCTTTTAATGCTAATATCAGCTGATACATGTCATGGACCTATCTTGCATAAATGGCCACATGCCTAACTTTCTTAACAAAAATGAAAACCAAGCTGAAATAAAGTTTATATGCAAAATTGATTTTATTTGTTACACCTTAATCCTGTATGAAATGTGATTAACAGTCACCGTGCACTGTCCTGGTATGGCTGAATGAAATGACCAAGACCTTCTCACTGCTTGGCTTTGCCCCCTGTAGCTGCACAAGAACGACAAAGCAGACGTGCTCATCAAAGATCTGTATGTGGAGAACACGCAGCTGCTGAAGGCGCTGGAGATAACGGAGCAGCGGCAGAAAATCGCAGAGAAGAAGAACTATCTCCTGGAAGAGAAGATCTCCAGCCTCAACAAGATCGTGCGTGACCTAAACCCCTCAGCCCTCCCCCCGGTGCCGTACCACTTCCAGTGCTCATAACCCATCGCCCAGAGCCCAGTGGTGCACAGTGTGAACCCCCAGCCTGCAACAGCTTTATTTATTCGAAAATACTGACACTGTTTATCTTTCAAAAGAGCTTATAATTTTATTCTTTGACTGAACCTGTAGCAGATGCACATTATCCACCAAATGCACATTATAGAAGATAAACACAAAGGAAAACATTAGCCTAGATTATGTTGTAGGTCTGTTTTTTGTCTTTTTAGTTGTATTTCCACAGTCATGTACTCTCTTTGGAGACTTTTTAGAATGTCTTGTGTTGTACTATAAGATGTTTAAGTCTAAATTTTAGTATCAAAGTCTGCAGTATTTTTGTATTTGTTCACTTTTCTAAGCAATAATTACTTTCTGTTGCAATGGACCTGAAGACCTGAATGTGACGCTATATTGCTGACAAAACACCTACTGCTATAAGTTATTATAAATTTTTACTATTATTTTAAAACCTGAGGCTGTTACTGAGTAAATATTTTGTCATGACACTATTTTTCTCTTGTCATGGACAAGGCAACATTACTCATACTGAAGTGCACTTTCTATGTAAGTGTTCTTTTTTCTGTGTTGTCTGAAGAGATTAGTCAATTTAATCCCTCTCTTGTCTAACCCATATGCAATGAGAGAAGATACATAAACCTTTTTGTCAAGAGTGTAATCATATGAACATTGTGGAAGTCAAATAATCCTGCGACCTTTTCAGGGTACTTACTATCATGTAAACACTACCTAAAGTGACATTCACTTTAAATGTCTGTCAAGTGACAGCCTTAGTTATGTGAATGTACAGTATTTCGATTTAAGTGAAATTCTGATCTGTTGCAATTTAAGTTTTGAAAAAACTGTATTCTGCAGATTTCATGTGCCATTATATGTCCCAAAGTTCAAATGAAGGACCTCCCATTAATAACTGTTGCAAAGAAAAGCACTAAAACTGAATACAGGGTAGCATTTGTATTACAGGTAAAAATAAAAAAAATAAAGACTTTTGCTTTTGTTGTATATATATTCTGTTTGGTTTAGTTCTTGCTGGATTCATTTCTCTCTCCTCTTTGGTTTACACAACTTTTCGGCCTCCTTTGTTTCAACCCATAATTGTTATAAAACTACAGTTTATGGGATCCAAATGAATGGGATGGAAGATGTTTTCCTTTGGATCCTCATATGACCACGGCCCAGCTATGTTACCTTCTAAATTTACATTTTAAACTTTTTTCTTTTCTTTTTTTATCAGTTGAGGGCAATTTAACCTCCAGAAAATAATCATAATAAAAATTGCTACCCATGTTTATGTGTCAGGTACTTTATGTTTCTTGTTGACTACCTAAATAGTCATTTAAGTAAAACATGATCTCCCCCACATCACCAACTCTTACACATCAAATGTCTTGTGGGATGTGGAATGTCATGCCTCTCCCTCACAAATGTGTTATAAACTGGACTGTCTCTGGCACTTCCACAGGTGTGGTGATGTTAGGTGAGGGCCCTAAAGCAGAGGAAAGTTTCCTGATCATTATAAATGGCATGTTGTAGTTCCTCAGCGTCATCTAAAACAAATAAAGCAAATGTGTGCAAAATGTTAATATTTCTTTTATGCTTTGCACAGCTTGGGAAACATAACTGCTGTCCAGTGGACCCCAAAGAAACACCAAATGTGTACAGGCCTTTGAAAACATATCATCATTAACTATGAAGCAGAACAATTATGTTAATTACGTATTAAGAGACATGACAGGAAGGTTAATTAGCCTCTATGTACCCAAGATGAAAAAGTTAAACCTCCTGCTCTCTTTTTAGAGTCAAAGTGGCTGATGCGCAGAAATGCAGGGGTTTAAATGGTGCATTATCGGGGAAAATCACACCTTTTGCATGAGTGCACAAGCCGTGAAGGTGAGCATCATCATCCTCATCTGTGTTTACGGCTCTCTGGTTGTCAGTGTGCCTGCAGAAGGTGATGGATGGGCAGGGACCGATCCCTCTATAGACCGGGAGTGGGAGTGGAGGGCTGCTCAGTGCGGACGGGCTGCTGGACGACGCTCATCCAGCCGCTAAAGTTAGCCGGCTAACTTGCTGCTAGCCTATTTACAGTCTAAAAAATGTACGCTTTCTACGCGTTACAGCTCGAAAGGGACGTCTGCAACCTCCGAGGCAATGTGCCATGAAATTACAGAGCCGCGTTATTGATGTTCCCTAGGCTTGAGTTATGCTCTCACGAAAGAAAAGTAAAAACGAAGCGTCGAAACCAGCCGAGGTACACGGGAAATATGTGAAGAAGGAAACATCTCCGCTCCTGAGAAGTAAGCGAGCGCAACAAGTAGACTCACAGCTAACGGCTAACATGCTAACCAAAGTTAACTTAACCAGCGGGGAGACCTTAATTTGTCGACCCGTTTTGCCATTTCACTTTGCCCATAAGCTTGTAAACAACTCTTACGTTTGCCACCAAGTGTTGTTTTGTGAGCTCCTACCAGTTTACTCACTTTTTTAATTCAGTGCTAATTGCTAACCAACTTGCTACGTTAGCTTAGAGACCCACCACTGTATATGAGAAAGTCGTGAGCTAATGTTAACTAAGGTTGGCTCACAACTTGGCACACAACAAGCGAACAACCGAGTTAGGGTGTTTAGTGTTTTACAGCTAATGTTGTGTTTTATTTGGTTCATAAAATGCTAGCGATAGTGTTCACCAAAGAGCCAGATTTGTCGCTGGCTGCGTTTGTCCATAGGCAGACACTGAAATGAGTGTTGACATCTGCTCTGGAGTGACTGGATGTACTTTGGATGATGTGGTTTTTGGTTTTTGTTGTCAAATTAACTAAAACATTGACTTTGTAAGACAATTAAAGTCTCCTTTACCTTTAAACTGGCCCACAATTTGTCTGCAGTGTACAAACTGTTGTATTTGTTGGATTTGTATTTTTTTCCCCCTTTTTCTTGACTGATTCTAACTAACCAGTTAGTTACTAGTTACCTACTAAGGTTAAGTAGTTAGACTTGGTACTTTAAATTGCGATCAAACTTTAGTTTTACTGGCGGAACAAACTGGACTCTTGGGAAGGATGTCATGGTTTTAATTTTGCCTAAATTAGAAATAAACTCGCTTTTGGTAAGGAAAAGATTCACATATCTCTGTACGCATTAGGGGTGGGCAAAGAAAATTGATACAGCATAGTATCGAGATATTTTGTGAGGCATTAATGTATCGATACACGGATGCCAAGTATAAGTATTGTATCATCAAGAATTGATGCAACATTTATGACAGGTTTTTATGACAGAGTTGGACAGTCCCATTTTCCTGCTATAAAACTGATTCAAGTGAGATGAACATTATGAAAACTTTCTTGTTAAATAAAACAGATGTGGCGAAACTTTTCACTTGGCTACATAATTGGCTATAAGGTTATAAATTGCGATATATTGCAGTACATGATATGGCAACACTCAGCATATTTCAAAATGTTTAAAATCGCAATACTGTCGTATTGTGATAATATCATATCATGGGGCCTCTGGTGATGCCCACCCCTTGAATGCATTAGAAAAAATGAGGTCTGTGCTCACTTATGTGCTTCTTGACTCCTAATTCAGTAAGCCTATAAGAACTGTATGTCTCTGTTGACTCTTACTGACAGCTGCATTCACCTTGCTCACCTGTTTACAGATCTTATGCCCTCTTTCATCCGCCATGGACCCACTATTCCCAGACGCACAGAGGTCTCACTGCCAGAGATGGGCCCATCTGCCTATCCCGTGGCACCCAACAGGGAGCCAGTGGTGGCCCGCAACAAGAGCTTCCTCCGCACCCCAGTGCAGAGGCCTCCACATGAGGTGGCCCGAAGAGAGAGCCACCGGATGTCGGCACCTCCATACCTGCCCCGCAGCCTGGGAGACCTGCCCCATGAGTATGGAGGCTCCTCACAGTCCTTCCTCACAGACGTGAGCCCCATGTCCGAGAACGGGGACGCTGCCAGATATTATTACCCCCCCGAACCTTACTATGACAACCAGCAGCACCAGCCGCAGCGCCAGCCCAGGAGGGTCCCAGACCGCTTTCCTGAGGACTATAGATACTATGAACACAACGAACACAACTTCCAAAGACTGGCACCACAGCACACACCCCCAGCTCCCAGCAGACCCCCTGCAGGTAAACATGAAATGTGCTTTGGTTGGAAAACCAGTGTATTAATTAATTATTTCACAGTTATTCTTCCTATGTTTCTATGTCGTAAGATTGTACACCACAGAGTGATGAGAAAGATAGGAGGCAGAGGGCATAAAATGTGACAAAGGTCACAGGCTGGAATTACACTCTTGATATTGAAAGTACATGTCAGGCAGACACCAGGACATATTACAGCTGCTTGTTGTTACAGCAAATGCTGAGAAATGAAAGTGGAGCAGTTGTGTCTGCGTTTACTAGTGACTCAGAACACACTGGTTCGTCTATATGTGACATTTCTGGTTTGTTTTATAGGAAATGTTTTAGGATAATTTTTGCCAACTCTGGGGCCACCTGATATGAAAATGGGGTCCCTAGAGGAATTTGCAGTTGAACTGAATTGGATCTAACAATATATAATTGCTATTTTGAAATGGCAAAACCATTGTGGATGGCTTTTGGACCACACACAGGCCGCTATGAAAACAATGCAGGCTGCTCATTGACCAACTCAAAAGAGCAACTTTATTTCAGTTCGCCTTTGGAATGAGATGGGGGTTTTTTTGTTTGCTTTCTACATAGTAAACATCACTATGATGTGTTTGTTCAATTTCCATCAGATTAAATGTTGAGGGGGTCATAGGAATTTTCCAGCCCGCCCCCAAAGATTGAGAACCTTCTATTTTGTGGCTGACTTGTCAACTTGGTGTCTATTCTTTAGCATTATCTTGGGCCCACCTATCACATAACAGGGAGCCTTGTTTGGAATGAACTTAAACAAGCATTAGGGGTGCTGCATTTTTCGCCTTTCTGTTTGCTAAATCTTTCTGGCGGGAAACTAGCAATTTGCAGACCGCCCCCAGTCAAATGTCTCAACCTCAGTCTACTCACTATGAATCATCTGTGTGCTTTGTTACTGCTTTCTATATGTGCACATTACACATGTTAGACTAATGCACTGAGTTGTGTAACCGGAGTTGTTGTTGAGGAATAACACTTTTTAAACAGCTGTAAGTTTTCATCATAAAAATTCATAGCAGACATTATAAGTTTCAGTATAAGTTACACAAAACTGTCCTTTCAAGAAAGTAAACAAATGAATGTTACCCAATCATGCAGTCTATGACTAATAATTAGTCAGTAACAATTCATTGTCAATGATAGGTGGTGGTTATTGTTTTTTGGTGATCACCGTCTGGATTTTGTTAGTTTACCCTCTTTTTAAGTATCTGCTGCATCACCATTCGTAAGCACAGTAGACTATTCTTGATTATATCCAGCGACATTCCTTTGATGCATTGAGTTTCAGTTGTGCAGCGAGTATGGCTCAAGGCATTTTTGTGAAGAAAAGGGCAGAGATGATGATGAAGTGGTGGAGGAGGAGGAGTGCATTTCTGTGGAGCGCTCGCACATTCCAGCCCTTCACTCACCAGCTGGCGAAGAGCTCCGGCTCTGTTGCTGTCACTCTCGTGCAGAATTTATCAGATTCTAGCGGCCATTTTGCCGAGATATTCTGTTTTCCCACCCGTCGTCTTCTGTTTTTAATATGTGCTGCTGCAGTTGCAACCACATCTGGGCCTCTTTTCAGGCTCATTCATTTTGAGGCGGCACACTTGATAGGCCTCGCTCGGTTTAATTCATTCAGAACTCTTTGCTTGACATTCTTTGCAGTCATAAGTACAGAACCTGATGAATGAGCCTACTCTGCTGTCTGTAGTGTTTTTACAGAGTGTATGGGTGTTGAGTGGTTTATTCTCTTCCAGTGAAAGCCCCTGTGTGTATGTCTGGCCATGCAGAGATCTCTGCCTTCCTGTCCAGAAGTAACAACACTCCCATTTCCTACCATTCATCAGATGACGTAGTTCAGAATCAAATTGCTGCGTCACAAGAGTCACAGTAGTAAAGATAGTAAGCAAGCCCATCCAAAATCACTGTAGCTTTTAAAAACTGCACCAGCAGTGCTTTTAAATTGATTTGCTTAAATGTGACTCATTGCATTCCTCCTTTTGTCATGGTGTGTATACCTTACAAGTCAGAAGTAATGGACATTCCTGTCCTCCAAATCACATTTTGTGATACAGGATGTCCATGCTATTAGGAATTTTTCCCAAAACAATTTGTTTTTCTTTCCCACAGGCCCTGTTTGCTGGCTGCAGATCCACTGTATGTTTGGTCAGACATCTCTCCCGGTCCCTCAAGGTTTCTAAAAAAAAATATATTTGTTTTCCTCAGGCATAGGTCGAATACAGGCCAAGTCCCTGGGGAACCTCTCCAGTCTGACGGGAGAGGACCTCCCCCTTCCGGCCGGCTGGACCGTCGACTGGACCATCCGTGGCAGGAAGTACTACATCGACCACAACACTAACACTACACACTGGAGCCATCCTCTGGAGAGGGAAGGGCTCCCTCCTGGCTGGGAGAAGGTGGAGTCGGCCGAGTTCGGGGTTTACTACGTGGACCACATCAACAAGAGGGCACAGTATCGTCACCCGTGCGCCCCAAGGTGTGCCACCAGTGTAAAACCTTAAAGGTTTTGTATTGCATAAAGCTGTTGGATGTATTTGTATCCCTTCAGCTTTCACCAATCTTTTAAAATCTTGTCAGTGCCTCCAAGCATTTTAAAGCATTAGTAGAATACACTTGCCAGTAAATTTCTTGTGCCACATTTGCAATAGTGTGGAAGGGCCTAATATTCACAAATTTTTTTCTAGATATCACAGATGAACAGACTAATTTACATCATTTTGTGTTTCCCTTCCAGTGTGCCTCGCTATGATCAGCCCCCACCGTTGCCACCTCCTGTAACCTATCAGCCCCGGCCCGCAGAGAGGAACCAGCCTGTCCTGGTGCCAGCTAACCCGTACCACACGGCCGAGATCCCAGACTGGCTGCAGGTGTATGCCCGCGCCCCGCTCAAGTGAGTACTGACTGAGCTTGGCACCTAATGAAATCCAGTGTGCTTTTTAAACTGAACCACCTCCTTGTCATAAATTATAATAAACAAAGACACAGCAAGACATTTTATTAAGACCCTGGTTGGTGTAATTTCTGGAAAAGTCATGGATTTCTGGAAGTCTACTCCAGACAGGGAAAATCAGGGAATTCAATAAATGTGTCATGTAATGTCGCAGGATTTTGTCATCCTAAATTGGGAAAAAAAAAAACAATAACTAGTTATTCACCAAATGTAATATTTATTTTTCCATTGTGGCCACCTTCTCCTGCAGAATAACACAGAATAATAAACTTTAATGAGATCTCTGAATCAGAATGTGTGTTTAAAAGTTTGATTAAGAAAAAAAAAACCAAAACATCATATTACATTTTTATGGGTCAAAATTCAATGATAGTCACGGAAGTCAGGAAGTCTCACATTTGGCAAAGACTGGGGCACTGCAAGACATTTCAGATTTATTATGTTTTTCCAAGTTCCAGATGAGAGCTGTGTCGTGTGATTATTGAAGCTTGTGGTTCCTCTTAAGGCATCTTTGTTTGATGCATTTCACTTTGCTGCAGAGTGAATAGAAAACTGGATGTTCTGATCATAGATAATTCATTAGTTTCTGTACTATACAGACTGCATCCTACACCACAAAGAATCAGCAATTATTTGGCTAAAGCTAGCACACCACATGTGGCTAAAGAGCTAGTCCTCCACTTTGCAGTATTAGTTGTGGCCGTGTTCACAGCCTGTTTCATATTAAGGTAGCATGAATCTCTTCCTCTAAATCAGGTATGACCACATCTTGAAGTGGGAGCTGTTCCAGCTGGTGGACTTGGACACATACCAGGGTATGCTGAAGCTGCTGTTCATGAAGGAGCTGGAACACATTGTCAAATCCTACGAGGCGTACCGGCAGGCGCTGCTGTCAGAGGTGGATGCTCGCAAGCAGCGGCAGCAGTGGTACGCCCAGCAGCCCAACAAAAACTTCATAGGGAACATGTGATTTGTATGTGTCGCGGGGAATTCTCGCTGCCTATATGGAGCCCGGCCACTCCTCTCTGAGGTTTCTACAGTTTGGGAGCGGTCAGGGTTTCTTTTGAAATCATGATTGACTCTTAATTGCCTCTTTACCAAACACATCTGTGCCTTCGCTTGATCCAAATATATCAGCCAGGAAGTTGAGACGCACATTGGCTGCGGCTTCGCCAGGGGCCTCTCCCCCCATGTGACAGTCAAGTTATGAATGACCATGTGACTGGAAAGACAAAAAACACTCAAGTGAAGAAAAAAAAAATTAAATTTAATGTGCTGTATCTCAGAAGAGACAAGAATGAGTGCCATTTACAGCCACTGTCCTCAAAACTAAATTGCTGTATGGATTTTTTTTTTTTTTTTTTTTTTTTAAGACTGAGGGGCAAGTCTGAA
>OMLB01057378.1:22478-53258 GCA_900302555.1 Myripristis jacobus
AAAAAAATTTTTTTTTTTGTTTTTTTTTTTTTTTTTTTTTTTTTAAGACTGAGGGGCAAGTCTGAAATATCTGCTCTTGTTCTTTGTTTGACTCTTGAAGAACATCCCGAGATTGTGCCTTTTTCATCAGAGGAGCAGAATTTTTACAGTGTCTGCTCATATCTTGTATTAAACAGCTACTCTGTCATTTTTTCCTACAGGAGAAAAGGCAGGCATCTTCTAATTTGTTTCCATATGAATTACTTCATGAATATTTTTTCCTTTGCTTTATTCCTATTTGTAGCCCCCATAAAATGAAACAATACTTTACATTCAACAGAAGTGTGTATTGTTCTTTTTTTTTATGACATATCCTTTATAAGACAATCCACCAAAACTTTAACAGATATTTAAGTTTTGATATGAAAAATGTCTTTATTTAAAGACCTTGTTGGATGAAGCATCACATTTGATGCAGTGGTTTGAGCATCTCTTGGCTCTCGGCATTACTGTAAGTCAGGAATATTCTTGTGTGTATAATGAAACATAAATAAGCTACTGGAACTTTTTAAGTTACACTTTCACACTACAGAAGATGAGTTCAGTTTGCCACATAAGTGCAGTTTCATTTTCTGTTTTGTGTCGTCTTTTTCCGTCTGGATATTTCTTGCCTTGGTATGTAATGCCTTATTTTTATGGACTGACACGGTCTCCTCCGTGCTTAAAGGGAAGGTTCAGGTTTTTGGAAGAAAATGCCATTGTTCACTAATCAAACCCCTTCTTTAGGTATTCAGGAAGTTTGAATGCCAGATTTTTTTTTTTTAGCACAAAGAGATTGGCACCAGTCCCTTACTAACATTTGTTGGAAATGACAGTTATTCCATATACTTTCATAACTAATATGTAATAGCAAGAATAACAAATTCAGATGGTTCACAGGACTTGTATGTGAGTGATTGGAAATCTAAACATTTTTTTTTAATATCCTGAAAGGTTGCCTGATAAGTGAACAACAGCTCTCTAAAAGCCCTCAACCTTCTTTTTAATGAGTCTGTTGCTATGCAAGAAGGTCTCAATCACATTTTTTTCTTCAGAATGGTGTCACTACTTTGTACATATCTAATTTTGTGGATTGCAAATACAGGACATAAGCAATAAAGTCTGCTGTGAAGAAAAATCTGAGGTTAATGTTGCAGTTTGCTGCTCATTCCAGACACTTTGACGTGGAGCTTCAAATGAGAATAAATGGCTTTACTAAAAACAAAAACCTGTAGAAAACAAATGCATAAAAGTAAATACTGCCACCAAATGTTCCTGAAAGGATATCAGCTTTAAAAATAAATAACTCAAGTCTGGTTTTACTTAATTTGGTCCAGCTTTATTTATTTCTTTGTTACTGAAATTTGGCAATGCGTGTGTTGAAACTTAGCAGGCTTGACCTAGTGAGCTCTAGACTTAAGAAGAGGTTGCTTCATCTGATGACCTTTGAATACACTGAGGCTTTCCAGATTTGCTCAATGTGTCGATCACGGTGGCTTTATAAATTAACTGTTCGACCCAAGAAACGTGTATCCTGTAGTGTTTTTTTTTGTTTGTTTTTTTTTATACATAACTCATTTGGAGTGTGAAAACAACACATCACGTAAAAGTATGCTACTGACTTGAACTATGAATGCAGACGACACTCCCAATTTGCAGTCGTTAGAAAATGAGACGTGAAAAACACCATTTATGCTGCCATGGGCTGAGATGTTTCTTTGTCCGAAGGCCTCTCTGATGTTGATCTATGTTGTGGAAGACTCTCAAGAAGCCACTCTGCCGCAGTGCCTTGTTAAAAAGTTCAAATCCTGAAGGTCAAACCTCAGTATAACCTTGCTAAGTATCCATGACAGTAATCCTGTCCTGCAGATGATCAACATGTTAGAAAAAAAAAAACAACCTGTTGATGCTGCAGTTCTATGTGATGCAAGCGTTTTACAGTGGCTTTTCTATGATCCTGGGTTATTCAGTGAGCGAAAAAAAAAAAAAAAACACAAAAAAATCAAAACAAGCACAGTTATACAAATGTACAGTAACAGTCTACTAAGCCCAAGTATTCAAACACAAGAAAGTGCTGTCACCGACACAAGCCATTTGATTACAAATGCAAGCTGTTTTGGAAACACAGATTCGAGACTGGCCTCTTTCTCCATGCAAACGGTTTCCACAGACGCGTAAATAGAAACAAAAGTGTGTAAGGCTGAGGAGAGGAGAATCTGGTATGAAGACTCTTTCCAAAGCAGGCTCCATGCCCCGCCTAATGACATCGAGTTTTGATTCCTCAGTGGCCACAGAATAGCTACATTCCACGGATTTGCTCGAACATTCAGTGAGAAACACAACAATGGTTTCGCCCACCTCTACACTACAATGGAACCAAACACATTTCCCCCCCTCACCCTCAAAGGCCAAGCCCATATAAAAGGACGATCGGGACCTGTTTACACTGCATCATTACAAAAACTGTGCAAGCGGACTATGAGGTGAGAGATAACGTCAGCAGTGTTGTGTAAACTTTGAATTGTTGTTACTGTGTTTCTTCACCACCCAGGACGAATGTTATTTCACACAAATCTATTCCCTGATCCAGAACACAAAAGTAACACCACCGGCCCAACCTCCGAAACCAAACATAAAGAGATATACAACTAATAATAAACATGTGCACGATGCCCATCGAGTGTCCGCATGTAGCCCGGTTGCTACTGATGTCCTCTTCTTTTTTTTTTTTGCTATTTTTTCTTTTTTTTTTTTTTTACATGTTATGGCACAGCACCACTTCACGACCATTAAAACTCAAAACACTCTCAACTTATACGTTTTAAGAAAGAATACCTGCTTTGAGAACTTAAGATGAGAGACACTTATCTTGTTTTGTTTTGTCTTGTTTTGTTTTTTTAACCATGCTGATGATGTGTGTGTGTATGCCTCATTATCTAACATACAGTACGTATTCTGGCGTTCAAAAAACATGGCATAGATATTGTTTCTCGTTAATAAACAGCACTAAACCTCAAAAAACGCAACAATCATCACGAATGGAGCACGGATTTGGCTATACTTCAAATCATCTTCGGTGACAAATGATAAAAAGCCGGCTGATGGGGATTCAGCGGCCGAACTGGAGGTTGGATGAAGCGTGTGTTGGCCGAGGTCTCTGGCAGAGTGCCTTATTATCTGTACAGGTGTTTCTTTTTCACAGACAAATAAACATCAAAGTGAGAGAGAGACGATGATACATGGCAACCATCGCTTGAAAGCATGCATCCACCGAGGGGATGCCCTGGCATTGCCTATATATGAACGTTACATAGTCCCATATTTAGCTTTTAAACAAGTGAATGCATTGGTGGACCGTACCAGCCAATACCAGAATAAAAGAGTGCCCGATAGGCGACAGAGAGGGGGGGGGTTCCTCCCCTCCGCCTCTCCTTCCAGCTCTGTCCATCTCCCATCATGCTACTGTCTCACCAGGAGGTCCCTGCTCTGCTGTGTCCTGCTCCGTCCCCTATCAGTCCCTCTTCCTGCTGTGTTCCTCGGCGACCTCCTCCACCTGAGGCCCGGGGAAGGCGTGGTGGTACAGGTGCCTGTGATTGGCCGCTACATTGTACAGCTTGTAGAGAGCCTGCGGAGGGGAGATGAAGATGTTCAACGCAGAAATGTGCAGTCTGAAAAGGGGAGGTGGTACAA
Source organism: Myripristis jacobus (assembly GCA_900302555.1). Lineage (NCBI taxonomy): Eukaryota > Metazoa > Chordata > Actinopteri > Holocentriformes > Holocentridae > Myripristis > Myripristis jacobus. Next base: position 26,187 of record OMLB01057378.1, read on the forward strand.
AAACAATGAAAGCCACTAGAATGTAACTTAGAAATACCTCAGGATGACTGTTTTACTCCATCATAACCCAAATTAGAAGAGCATTTAAGTCATGTTTTTGGGTGCATTTGACATCCAAACATCAGATTCAAGACAGGCATTAAAAAGTGTGACATTAATTCTTTGGATTATTAGTCCTTGCATGAACCTGAGGGGTTAATCCTTCCTGACATTAGTCATCAAAGTGCCGTGCCCTCCCATTTGAAACTGCATAGTCTGCCTTTTAAAGAGATTTTACTCTTTAGCACAATATAACCCATCTATAAGAATTCTGTGGATGTAAGTTTTTTATTTTATTGCTTTATCTTTTTATATATACTGGATATCTCTGAGATTTTGTATTGTATTTTGTGTTTTTTTCTTGTGGTAGCATATGTGTTTGACCTTTAAGGTGTCTTTCTGGGTGAGGTTAAAGGCCATATGGTCAGGATTATATGTATGGTGTGAATGTTTTTGTCCCTCCATTTCCAAGGACCAAAACAATGCTGTTTCTCCAAATAAAACTGGAGAAACTGAAATCTGTGCCTATAATTGAGACATAGAAGTTTGGGAATTTACTCCATCTTGAGTTGTGGTATATAGAAATGTGTCTAAAGGCTATTGCAAGTAAGAATCTTCACACTGAGTCACTGGCTTGGCTTGGTGGAGAAACTTTTAGGGGTACGTTAGGCACTTTTGGGAAGCAAAGTTGATGTGCAACACTTCCACAAAGAGGCAACAAAGCAACACAACGAGTGAAAAATCAGTTAAAATGTGTCCTGGCAACCAGATGTTGCTATTTCATCAAAGTAACAATGCTGAGGAAAATCTGAGGCGTGGTTGCCCATCCGTGCGGGCCAAAAAGTTGCTCTTTCTATCACAGCTTTTGTAAATATTTCCACTTTGTTCGCTCCGCTTACCTCATTCGTGCTCCCCTGCAGAAAGGCATGGAAGGAAAAAATATAGAATGTGAGCACACACATATAACGAGAATTTAAATTAAAAAAACATTCTACCAAAATACAGACAGTAATGCACTCTTGCTGCCCTAGTTCCTGGCCTTTTCCTGCTTGATTTAAAAGAGATTGTTGCCACCTAGTGGTTAAAATATTCCAGATGTTACTGACAAAGACTTGGAGATGCATCAAGTTGCAGGGACAGAGAGCCACAAAATGAAAATGGTCCTGTAATAGGAAAATAATTTGCAACAGGCACAGATCTTTATCTACAGCTTAACCTGTTCAAACTTAGCCCCTTGAACCCTTATTTTCCATTAAAATGTCCCTTAAGTAGCCTCAAAGTTAGAAGAAAATAAATCTATATTACACAAAAGCACATATATATTCTTTGTCTGCTGTGTTTGCTGCATCACATGTGTACTGAATGAAATATTCAAATGCAAGATGTCATTGTTTTATGGCTGCGCTATTTAAAAGAAAATATAAACATGTCTTGTGCATTATTGGATATGCATTTCCCTCTAATTCAGCAGGCCATGTTTGGTATCTTTGGAAACCTTGGGATCTCCACTAAAATTTAAAATAAAGTTCTGTGGGTTTGAACAAAGCCTGGCTGTCTGTTATGCATTTGTAATGACAAACCCACTGACGGGACTGGTAGCATCAGCTCTGACCAGTTTTAAAGTGTAGTGGTCGCTGTGCCTGCAACTAGATCTCTCAGAAATGACACTTCACTAGCTCCTGGTGTTTTTTGGGTTTTTTTTTTACATATATTCAGTGTGATTATTGCTACCTATTGCTTTACTTAAGATTAAATGTGCAATTTGTGCATTGTGTCATGAATGCGACTGTTTTCTCGGAGTTACCTGGTCCCACAGTGCGCCGGCCACCTGGTCGATGACAGCGCCCAGTTCTCGGTATTCGCCAGAGTACCGGATGTAGGCCCAGGTGCAGAGGGTGATCAGCGCCAGGCCCAGGATCATGTTACACACACTGGCAATGATGTCCACACCCACAAAGCCTGTGATGCCCGCAGCCACGTACATGACAAAGATGACCACAAACAGGGTGGCCGGTGTGCGGGCCGCGTGGAAGATGTTCTTGGAGTCATTGTGCTTGATGTACTGGACGAAGACCTCGTCAATTTCCGCCTCCAGCTGCTGCAGGTAGCGGCGGCTGAACTCCTCGCCTCCCATCTTCTTCACCCCCCGGAAAACTTGCAGGGCCTCCTCTCTGATGACGCTGTGTCTGGCCTGCAGCTCGCTGGGGGCCAGGAAGGGCCGGTCGCCCCCGCAGACCTGGCGGGAGGGGGGACAGAAAGGGCCAAAAAGGAAGAAGCAGGTGGATGTAGAAGCTTTACAGCACATACTTTCCTAGAATACCCCTTTGCCGTTTCACCTACCTCCTCCATCTTCTTATTGTACATATCCTTTGCTGCCGCTACTGCTGCAAGGTTATTCGCCTCTGCTGTCGCCTGAGAGGGAAACACATGCAAAAACTGTAGTGTGATTTGTTTTACAATCAGCTGTAACATGTGATCAACAAGAAGGACGCCCTATGGTGTGAATGCAACAGGAACAAAATGTACCTGCAGCATGGATTTTGGATGTGGCAGCTCCTCTCCTTGGTAAATTTTGATGTATGCCTGAAATATATAAATTACTGAAATCATCAAGCACAATAAATGCAAGATTTTGATATCGGTGCAAAGATATACTGGCTGTAGAGAGTTTAATAGCTCATAAAATAGAAAAGGTATCAAGAGGTGAAGATGTGCAGCACAAGAAGTAGAAGATACAAAGCAAATAGAGGAAAACATTTAATATTCTGTAGTGTTGGCTAATAATTAGGCTGATTAGCAGATATGTTGGGGTCTAATCAAGCAAACTTGTGTGTTTTACAGTATTATGGTCCAGCTCTGACCTTGAAGTACTCCACCAGGCCTCGGCAGGTGATGTTGCTGCCGTTGATCTCCTTCACGTCGAGGTTACGCGGGCTCAGAAGCCACGGCACCAGAACCTGCAGGTTGTTTATGAACTGGCTGTCGATCTCTGGACGATGGAGAGGAGACAGCTTTAGGCAAGAGTGTGTGTGTGTGTGTGTGTGCTGGAAAACAACAGTGTTTACTCAATCTTTCTTTATTTTTTCCATCTGTGGTGGTGCAGGAAGCCTGTGGGAGAGATTGTCGCTGACCCCTCACACCATGAACACCACATAAACCCGGCTCTCGCTTCCTGGAAGTGTTTTCTAACATTCAGAACACAAACAACCAGGCACAAGAACAGCTCCTTCCCCCGGGCGGCACTAATCAATAACGCAAGTGTGCACCACAAACACCGTGTACTGCAGTGGACAACAGCATGCTGCCATCTGGCACCTGCACTTGCCATCCTACGGTCTATACTGATGAATAATTGCATATTTATATCGATTTATGCTCCGTAACCCTGGGCAATACTCTCCAGATCTGTGCACAAATCCATTTTTTTCTGTTACTGACTTCTGTGGCTTGCCATCATTCAGGCTCCAGCAGGGAATCAAGCATACTGTATACATAAAAGAGCTGCGTGTTAAATTTCAACTTAGATATATCCAATACATTTACCCATATCTTTTTATTTCCTGCTTTCATTTGTATACCCATGTGCTACTAAATTATATACTACCCTAAAATAGATCTGTTCCCTGGTCAATTTCCACTTTTAGATGTTTATGTGTTAATATAACTGTATTTTTAAACTATAACAATGTTGTTTTATGTCTAATGTGATCTATGGCTATTACAAATCAAGTCAAAGTTGTTCTATGCACAAAGTTAGCCGAATTAAAAAGAAAAATGAATTCTGATTTTGATTGTGAATTTGCTCTGGTATTCATTTGTTTATTTTGCAGCTGTGTGCTATGTTTCAAGGTAATTTTTACTGATCAACCAACATGAGAGATCACTGACAAACTAACATTTTATTTCGCTTTGCAGGACGTCTACCTTTGATTCTTCCGTCGAAGTGCGGGTTAGTGGCCACTTTGAGGCCGGGGTGAGGCATCAGGAAACAGGAGATGTTGGTGAAGCAGGAGTGGATGTGTTTGCGCACGTTCTGCAGCTCCTCGTGCTGATTCTCTGAGATCTGCACGACAAACATGACGGCACAGATCAAATTAAGCGTCCTTGAGAGGCTTGAGTTAGCCTCATTTGGCTCTGTGCTGTTTTCAGTAGAGTTAAACCTGACTTTAATCAAAGCCAAAGGCAAACAGAAACTTTGGCGGTTTAGCTAATGTCTTTTACCTTCATTGTGTCATTCATTAGTGCATTTAGAAAAGAAAATTAACGTCCTGATTTGACTGAACTGAAAGTGAATTGACCTTTGACCCCAGTAACATCAGTGACATCTGACCTTAAGCCTCTTCTCCAGGAACTTCATGCCTCCCTCTTGTCCGTAGGGAAATTCATATGGAAAACTCCAATCTCGAACGAGGAAAATCATGGACTGGAAAGAAAATATATTCAAAGTTGACCCTTGTTTTTGACCATTTTGATGCATTTTGGGTATCAGAAAGTGCACATAGTGTCAGGTAAATTGTAAATCACAGAAAAAGCACTAAAGTCATTTCCACATCCTTTTTTCTGTGTAAAGTTTCTAATATACTAATATTCAAACTGGTTAAAACAAACACCAGTAACAACTTGTTAATGTATTTATGCACAGGTATGACTGTTTGATTGTTGCAAAACCGAGAAATGAAATGAATACCTGGAATGGTTTGAGGAAAGTCTCCTCCATTGCTAGCCTTCCATACTCAGTGAAAAGCTGAAATTAAGTGATGAGACAAAAGTCAGTGGATGTGTGAAATTTTGGGACTATCTATTGCAGTACCATAGTTATTCCCATGAAAAAAAGATAAGCTATTCCCAGTGCAACGGCTAAAACTAACAGAAACGATTAAGAGCTGTGAATTTACAGTATTAATAAGAAAGTCTCCCAGAGCACATGAACTCAGAGTGGTGATATCAGTAAATGTCCATTTTTACAGTTTCTGACTATGATGGTTTTGCTCTCTGAATTATGTTTCTGTATGTTAGTGCAGTACATTTCTGTTATGCATAAAAGCACACAGTCAAACACAATTTTGTTTGGCAAAAAAAAAAAGTTTTTTTGTCGTTCTAAATGCCCTCTGTTATGCATTCAGGTAGGCAAGTGTTACCAGTTACCTGTAAATGCTGAAGGTCATCCTCCTGTACATTCTGCGAGATGTTGTATACCTGAATAAAAACAAAACATAATGACCAGTTCCAAGTGGGGAAAAAACACTGCACACCTATTTAACAAACACCACTTTTGTTTCATTGACTCAAGAAAGTATGAAGAGAGAAAAAATATTGTTCTGGGCCGGTATAAAAAAAATATCAAAATGTCTAAAGCAAGACAACACTGTTTTGAACACACCACAGACTATTTTTATCCATTGAGTTATACACATAAATATGCATGTGGTATTTATTTATTTATGTATTTATTTATTCATTCATGTAATCAGAGCGGCTGTACCTGCATGGAGCTTATCATGGTGCTTAATGCAAAGACGGTGGCCGAATCCCTCAGGGTCGACTGGCTGTCGAAGGTGCCTTGGGTGTCCATCAGCAGCACAGCAACCTGCGGAAACACACAGGACAAGATCTTCATCTGTGTTTTAGGCAGCTCAGTGTGTCTTTTGTTCCTCTTTTATGGTGAACAAATAATAATGTGAGTAGCGAGGAAGATCGAGTTAAAGATCATCAAGTTCGTTGCATTGAAAGAAGAAACCGTTTATATAATGCAAACAAATTAAATGAGGGACCGAGAGATATAAAAAAAGACAAACACATTTAAGATGGATCAAGGTAAATCATTAGATAAAAGGCAGATTAAAAGGTTGCTGTGGGCTTAGCTGGCCTGAGCTCATCAGCAAATCATCCCATAATCTCAGGGCTCTTTTGGTGAACACAAGGTCAGTTTCGGTGTGCGTCTGGCCTGAGGAAGCAGCAAAAAGAGCCTTGACTCAGGATCTCAAGTTATTAAGGGGCTAAAAGGTCTGCAGTATAATCGCTAGGAACAAGAACTTGAAGAGATTTAAAAATGATCTTGAAATAAATTCTACCATTTGGATGCCAACCAGTGTAACAATGTGGTGTCTATTTTGCACCAGTAAACATCTCTGCTGCTGAGTTCTGTACAGCCTGAAGGTGTAAAGGGAGGTATAACACTCTCGTGGCGCAGGACTTTCTCCAAGTTGGAATGATTAAAACACCTTCAAACTGGATATATTCCTCCAAAAAAAAAACAAAAAAAAAAGACGGTGCTATCCTCTTAAGCTGATAATCAAAAGTCATATCAGCGCCTGAAAACATCTTAAGAAACAACAGAAGACTGGTGCAACTGGAACATGTGTAAGTGTACAAACTTAAAGGAGTGAAGCTGTGTGGATAAAAAAAAAAACAAGCAACACAAAGAAATCGGGAAGAAAGTATTATAGTATTACAGCGTATTGAATTAGGTCAGACACAGAGATTCTGCTTTATCCAACTCGTGAATGGTACAAAGCCTCCACCTTTCTTCCATCTGGCTTGTCCACCAGGAAGACCTCGCTCCAGATCTGGATTCCTGTGGTCTCCCTCTCTGAGCCGCCCCTCCAGGAGAAGCCGGTCAGAGGCTCCTCCGGATCGCCCAGCCAGTCTTCAGACGCCTAAACAGCATGGAGTCACACAACAACTAAGATCATATTGTACTTAAACTACTGGAAATACAGCGTACGTATGAATCTACAGACTGATATATCAATCTGGCATTTAAGCGACTTTTGGATGAGGGAAAGTCATGTGGTTTCTCTCTGACTAGAGCTACATAAAACAGTTGAAAATCTGCGATTAATTATTACTTTCTTTCCTCTTCTTCACCTCCTTGTTGTAAATGAATTCTTTGTGCATTGGCAGAGAGGTTTCCTATTGTTTCCCTGCCGCTGAACAGTTTGGGTGGGTGACCCCGCTGAAGCTGCTAAATCTATTTTATATTTAAACTGTTTAAGGATTTTATTAGTGTGGGTTTCAAGATGGTCTAAGTGCTGTTTTAGATTATTTTCCACCCTGACAAGAATTAAATACTGAGGAAAAAACTAAACACTATTCTTTTTATTTTGGAAAAGATATTGTATCTCAGGATGAAATATTAGCTACTGGCAGTTCCTTTGCAATAATATTGGTATTGACCTTAAGAAACCAGTATCAGTGAAACCCTAATATGAAAGCATACCTATATGAAAAAGCATACACTCTTTTATTAAAGAAGCAGTAATTTAGTAATCACAATTAAGGAGATTCAACAACTGAAGTTAACCTCAAACTAGGGCTCAAACAAAATCAAATATCAGAATATCTTTGACTGAATACCCTGATATTGATACGTGAGGTGAGGACAGGACATACAGGAGAGTTTGAGAAACTATCATCAACTATCAAGTAGAGAGATGCAAATAATACAACAGCTAAAACAGTGTAATGAGTTAAGGAACTGCATCCCTTGACTGTAATTCAGCCATTAGAACTAGAAGACAACACTTATGTCATATCACAATAATATGATATTTGAAAAGCCCAGCTAACATCTAGCCTCATGTTATAACACAGATATGATATCAATACATCGCCCAGGCCTGCCTCAGACTACAACAATAAAACTTCTGCATTTTTGGGGTAAGAGTGAAAGGTGACAGTCTCACTCCTGACTCAAAAGCTTTTCTCCATCCAGCAGACCTGCAGACACTCACATGGTTGTACATGTAGCGCAGCATGAAGTCCATGAGGAAGGACTTGCCCTTGCGGAAAGCCCCGGCCACAGAGATGGCCACCACCTCGCGGTCCCTGACCTCCTCTGCCAGCAGGATGCGGCTCAGGGCCGCCTCGTCCAGCTCGAAGGTGTGATCATCCTTGACCAGCAGCACCTGGACGGGACGGGCCCGTCCATCCGGCTCCTCCTCCTCCGAGCTCCAGTCATACACATTCTTGTCACTGAAGGACCCTACAGGAGTGAGATATAGCAACCACACAGAACAGTGAAACATTTTACTTCAGCTCAAGACAGGGAGAGGAAAGACCTTGAAGGAAATAAAAAGACTCGGGATATTTTCAACAATGACTATAGTTGGATGTAAAAAGAAGGCGGCAAAACATCTGAATCCAGTTTGTAGAGAATAAACACACAAGGTGGTGGTGTTAACCGCTATTGTCTTTGCTGACATTTCCAAGATCCCTTTCTGTGCCCCTGCTTGTAATTTGAACTGGGTTGTCAGTTTAAAATGATGTTATCATACATGCGAATGAGTGCACAGCCACAAGCTCTCAGTGATGGCAAGTGTAAATTCAGGACTCCATTTAACAATGAAGCAGGGAGGATAAGTCCATTATGCCTTTGTGGATGTCCCAGATCGATAGCATAGCCAGAGAGCTTGTTATTACCAGTAATGAATCAGGCTTTGCTAACCCATCTGTTCATATGCTGTGACATCATGTGTGTTCAGAGCTACGTCCGGAGCTTTCTGGGCAGTGACTCAGTCTGTTTTCTATCTTTGCTGTCTCATGTAGAGCGTGCAAATTGCCTGACCTTACTGTACAGATACGCTTATAGGGGATGCAGTGATTTGATGGTTTTCACTGGACTGTGTGAAAATTTGAGCTTGCAAATCCCATCTTTGGAAACATTATGCTTTATGCTAGAGAAAACCTGGCTTAGGCTATGTAATGTTTGCAAAGCTCTGTTTCCAAAAGAGGATCTCTGGGAAAAGGAAGAAAATCCTCAACTACGTCACTCACACCGGTCTGAGTGGTTGTGGTTGTGACTGTGATTTTGATAGGATGACAGAAAATTATGCTTTAACACTGTCTAATAGTCTTACACAGGCACAGTGACAGAAGTGAAGCGGACAAAATTTGGGAGTGCATTAAAATGAATGAAGCCTGCCGGGGATGCAGTGTGAATAATTTAAGGAGGAATCATCCGTGGCTTCGTGCTGGACCTGGAGAGGACTGCCAGTTTGACTTCACGTCTCCTGCACAGGCCTCACCCTGTATGAGCCTGGTTAACCTGATCATGTTGCTGCCTATAAACACGCCCAGCATGCAGGCTGCAAGCTGCTGCTGCTCTTCTCCTACTTAGCAGCAGCATAAGACGTCAGAAAGCCACTACATCATGCACTGTCTGCTTTAACTGGGTCAGTCCAACTAAACTCTCACTAATGACAAGTAGCGGCATTTCCCTTCTCTTCTCAGCCCTGATTTAGTCACTCAGTGTCTTTCCTAGAAGGCCTGTGTCTGCAGCTAACGTGGGTCATGTAGTGATGGAAATGATCATTAGGATAGGGGTGATCACAGTGCTGGAAGAGGTGGTGATGACGGTGATAACGGTGAGGATGCAATGGGGATGACAAGCTGTTTTCTTGGTGCAATATTAGTCCAAGCTAATTGACCCCTTCATTATAAAATGGACAGACTGAACAAAAATCAGTAGGTTGTTTTCAGGCCTCTGGGCCTGTACCTCTCTGTCAATGTATTTCCAGTATGCTCTTACTTGTAGGTTGTAGTATAATGTTTCCTTTAAAATTGTTTTGCTGTCTTTAATGCTTGTAATTGTCATTATTGATCCGAAATAATTCCAAAAGACTCTAAAATGACTGTTGTTATACACCTGAATGTCTATAGGCCTATTACTTATGTCCATCCGAAGAGCCAAACAGAACGGCTTATTTCTCTCCACGAATAATATCATAGATCATCAACAACAAAATAGGCAGCGGGTAATTGAACGGTGATGAAATCCCATGTGAGCGACTGTTTCATCATGGAGACTAAAATAAACATCTAATTAGCTGCATTGCTTACACCCTTGCATCGCCAGGATAAAAAAAAAAATGGTATGCGCGTCAAGGAAATATAAATGTTGTACATACACTCACCCCAGCTGTCTCTGTCTTTCTTGTTTCTCGCCATAATGTGATCCTTATCCCTCTATAACTCTAAATGAACGACCCTAGTCGGTAGTCATGAGGATCGGGATAGGGAGGATGCCCAATCTACACCAAAACGATGCTCTTGTTATAAGAGGATGATGGAGCTTTTATTCCCAGCGTGCTGCGGTATTTATACTGATCGCCAGGGGGCAGTGTTGTCTGTTGTTTCCAGTTTAGATGTGCAACGAGGTGAGACTGTCAAAATCTTCATGTTACTAAAGCAACTAACTAATAAACTGCAGAAACTAGTTATAAATAGCTAATCACTGCATTAAAATAACCCTCCTCCGCGTATAGTTTGTGAGAATTACTACCAACTCGCCACTCAATTTGCTATGTAAATAATAGCACGTTATCAAATTTCACCGGTAGGTGGCGGTCGCCGCACATACTTTGGCACACATGCTGCATTCCCTCGCTGTCGGAAATGTTGAGCTCACAAGTTGAACATAGTGGTAACTAGGAATGGGGAAAATGTGACGTTTCAGTCATACCCGTGTTACCGATGTGTGACTTTTATGGACGGAGAGCTGCTATTAGCATGGTAAAATTTGTGTTTACAAAAACGTTTCAGCTGATGAGTGACGTACAACATCAGTATCACGGTTTTATCCAGATTGAATCCTCTTCATGCTGCCACTGCAACCAAAAGTAACTACGTACCGCTTGATTTCTACAATAAAACAACGTCTCTAAAATTCATCGACGTTTGTTGGAAGATTTGTTTTGCAATTCTCTCCGACCAAAAGTACTTGAATGTATTTACGATTTGAGTTGGGGAACGCAAGCATACGTGGGGCACTTGAACGCAACACCAGAGCGCCGTACTGCTAAGAAAGATTAGCAATACCGACTGACTGTTGCGTTTCGAGTGATTTTGGATAGCAGCTTATTAGAACAACACCTAATTATTCACGTTGTTTTTCTAGTTGTAGTTTTTTGATACGACTGCGAAACTTCTCCGAGGCTGTCAGTGCGGGGAAATGACATGTCAACGCTTTTTAACCTCATGCCTGAATTCCTGCGAGTGAAGTCGACTGCAACGTCTGCTGTTGTTGCAGGACAGAGGAGAGAGTGAACAGCAGCCGCAGCCAACTGAAGTTTACAGTTTCCTCGAGAACAAAGGGACGCGTCTTGTTTTTGGATTATCATTCGACGCCACGACACAGTTTAAATACCCCAAAGAGATTTAACATGCGAGACTTACTCGTCCACTGTGTCTGTATTGTAAAAGGTAAGCTATGTTGAACTTAGAAGCAACAGCCCCGAAGCTAACGTTGGCTAGCTAGCATTAGCTGGCTATCGTGGATGCTAAGCCCCCCTTCACTCAGACCTGGCTCGGGCTATTTGCTGGAATTGACCATAATGTCTTTGCCATACATATATTTATTGCTGTTAATACAGGGATAGTATGGACGCTGAACTCTAAAATTAACAGTATGGCCCCAAGTAATGTAAATGATAGTTTCAAGAGAAACAGATGTTGACTTCTGTAAATTAACGGTATATGACATAATACCATCCATATTTACCAAATAACTTGTGACCCAGTCTGTTAACGTTACCTCTGTTTGTACTGACGTGCTTATGCTAAACATTTGTCATTATTTTTAATGTATCAGTAAGATCTTTTCCTTGAGATTTTACTTAAAAAAAAACTTTTCGTAATGTGTCTCATTTATCAGGACATGGACCAGGGGAAGAACCGTCTATGTAGTTAAGTTTCCGACCTCCACTTCATCAAGCCACTTCGTCTCATTTGATCAGGCCAACTAAATGTAAAGGATCATTTGTGTCAACGAGCCATTTAAGCTGCCATGGATGTCTTTCCCCGGCCAAGTGGCGAAATCCAGAGAAGGAACCCACAGCAGGATTTTGAGCTCATTCAGCGGGTGGGAAGTGGCACATATGGAGACGTGTACAAGGTAATAGGACTCGGCTCTCCAGTTTTGAGATATCTTGAGCCATGTGCATACCATCACATGACTAATCAACCTTCATCCCAAATTTAAGACAGTGTTGTTTGTAAGCCATGCAAACATATGGGCAACACATTTGACAGTAGCTACTGAATGAGGACCAAGTTCTGCATCTGTTTTATTTGCTTCCCTCACTGCGACAGAAAAACACATCGTTTGCAATTGGTGAAATGTTGCTGATGAAGTGTTTCTACATTGTCATTCACCAAAGACACCACAGTTTTTGGAAGAGAGTTACTGTATTATTGAGTGTATGTTCTCATAAATAAGGAGCTGGCACCTAGTTGTGGCATTGCCAAAACATATTATTTTGGACGTTTAGCTGACAGTTTTAACTTTTTGTAAGACTGCCTCTGATCAAAAAAAAAAAAAAAAAGGCGTTAGTTCTCAGGAAAAGTTATCTTGGTAAACAAGATCATTCATCCGGTATTTTCATCCTCTCAGTTGGGTCAGGTGTGTTTCTATTGTAGTATTTCTTTGTAGAATTTCTTTGTTTATCCATCTGCCACCAGTGACTAAGCGGCCAGCTTGATCCAATGTGTGATAGTTCAGGCTGCCTGTCATGGCCCCTCGCCTCACAAAGCCATCTCTGGCAAGCAGCCCCCCTCCAGACAGGCCACTGGTGGAATGCTGCGCCTGGTATTCTCCCACAGCTCGCAGGCTCAGGGCTGCGGCGGGGTGAAATACGATCAGGCCCCTGTCCAAACACGCGTTCGCTATGGGTGTGTTCTGTGCTGCACTGACAGCGGAAATACTCAAAATTGGGAAAAGTCCTGTGGCCTGTTGTGCAGACTTCAGGTTTAGTTTGCATTGGGTTAATGCAGCTAATGAAGCATGTTGGAGGGGACAGTGATGTCTTTATCTTAATAGTTTGAATAGCAACATTCAGGCCTGGTTAATTTCTAAGATAGATAGATTTACTTTATTGATCCCAAACTGGGAAAGGTCTGGTACCATTAATTGGAAATCATATTAACGCCATTTGATGCTTCTCTTGATTATGATTTATGTTGTTAATTAGTGTGTCATATTAAAGGGGGAAAAAATTCCATTAGTATTTATTTCATACTTAAAGATGTTGTTTCATAATAATGATAAAGATGCTGTTTTTCAGTCTTCCTAAAATTTTATTGAATTGTGAGTGTTATAATAAAAATGTAGAATTAGTTGTTCCAATTTTTTTTTTATGTCATTTTGTTTTTGCATTTGCTTCAGTGGAGCAAATAACAATAACTGCATCTGTGAAAAGCCAAAGAAGGTGCGCAGAGCGTCAGTTTCAGTTGCAGCCTAATCAGTGTGTCAAAGTTGTTTGCTTGCTTATTTTAAGCACTGTTGTTTTCATTGCTGACTACAGCTACAGTTCTTGAGAGCCTTCACTAGCGCTAGACCTAGACATCAGGCACACCTGTTTTTCCACAATTCTGGCATTGTGATTGATCTAGTGTTAGATCTTGTCTCTTTCCACCATGTAGAAGAGGTCTGCTACATGCCAGACAACTCCCTCCTCCAGCCAAAGGTTGTTGAAGGTTGTTAAAGCCATGTTGTCTGCTATTTTAGCACATTTTTGAACCTGTGTTTTGAACTTCTCCTTTTTAGGTTTAGTTCTCAGGTTTGGTTTGGCTACACTGAGAGATGTAGACCTAAACACAGGCTGTGACTAACTGGCAGATTCACCAGCTGTCAGTTCAAAGTATACGTTTTAAAAACCTATGCCTAACACATGCATCACAGTTAAGATGCAGAATAGTAAATGTGAAAATATTAATACATTTTTGCAGAATTATTTGTTTCCCTGTCTGCCTATTATGTTTTTATTTGTGCATGTGTGTGTGTGGCATCAGAGGCTGAACAACTCCAAACTTTGTGTGGAAGATTGTTTATGTCTGAGTCACTGGTGCATTCTCAGTGTTGAGAGGTGGACATCCTAGAGGGTTTTATGGTTTATGGGTGATTTGGCTGTTTGGCTTATTGCTTCACTGCCGGTCTTCACCAGGATGTGCAACTCAGTGCAGCTTACTTTCAAATTGAAATTTCTTGGATGATACATATATTCTTTTTAAATTTTCTGGGGTAAATGGAGTTGTTGCTTTTGGCATAAATAGAATATAATGCTGCAAAAATGGAAATGCAGAAATGCAAAGAAGAACCCAGAAATTTAAAGAATCAACACAAGTGTAGAACTGTACATTTGACTGAATCATAAGTTGATATCTATAACAAACATATTTAGTTTACATATTGTCATAGTTGTGGACCGACATTGCTCACCTTCTACTTGCTGACTAATGCTGGCCATGGGTTGACCTAATGACATCAGATGTTGACATTTCTTTAGTAGAACTTTTGGTTTAATTGTAGTTGCCCCGGTGTGAAAACATAACAAAGTTAATCAGCAACTGTGGCACAAATAGAGTGATGTTGAATTTGTCCAACAGCACTGCGTGAGAACATGTTCCCCCATTGCATGTATCTGATCATTTCCACTCCACTTCTCATGCTGGCAAAAGGATCATCCAAATGACATTCATCGCTCTCATGCCCATGTAGGCCAAAACTATAACTGATTACCCAGCAAGTGCATCATGTTACATAACGTTATTGCTTTTGTCATTGGGGTGAACAGTCGAACAACAAAATGTGATTTAAACTAATACTACTGTTGCTATGATGTCACGAACCTCACTGAAAATTGTGGTGTTTTGTGTTTCAGGCTCGAAACATACAAACAGGAGAGCTTGCTGCTGTAAAGATTATTAAGTTGGAACCAGGTAAGAATGACTACCTCATTATCTCAGCTTTCCACATCACAGTAGGGGGGATAGCTGCTTTTTGGATGGCTGTTATGGCAGGGTTCCTGTTGGGAATGGAAACTCAGGAAAAGTCTGGAAAATTACTTGATAATTTCCAGGTTTTGAACACATGCATGAAAAGTATTAAAAAGACTGAAAATATATTGCGTAGTGGTAATACAATTTACTGCAAATTGTAATTGTTGCTGTAGGCCCAATGTCATTATTACCCATATTTTGATATTTGTGGGCCTCGTTGCAAGCTGTGCAGCCTGCATGTGCTGCCTGCATTCATCACATTGAATATGGACTAAAATATCAAATCTACTGAGGAATACAGATGTGGAAAAAGTATGGAATTTTAAAAAAAGAAATGTTTTCATACTATTTTACAGAGGATGTTGTGCTAAACACAATAAAATAAATGGTGAAACTCAGTGACACTTTTCAAGATCTCCTCTGAAACAGCAGCCTCACCAATTTCTCTCAAGCAGAGACTGTGTGTGTTAAGAGGGAGAGGAGGATATTTATGACCGTGCTCTGCTTGGGGTCTTGACTACTGATGATGACCTAGTGACAGTGTTAGTGTGATCCAGATCAGTGGGATTACGAGAGAGCTTTATACCATCAGCAACCAGACAAAGCCCAGATGATTACCAGTCATTGAAGGAAGAGATTCTCCTCTGTTTGTTTTCTCTTTAATTCACCCTGTCAATCACTGTTGGTGGTGTGCTAGGATTGCAGGGATGCAGGTTTAAAGGTGTGTTCAACTCAATTCAGGTCTGACGTTCTCATGTTGATTTTCTCTTTTTGGCGAATCATTGTGTCATCTGTTCAAGCTGTAAACTCAGGATGACCTGTCTTAAATGGGGAAATCAAGAAATCGCTGTGCAAATTTTTTTCTCTGTCTTCAGATAAGTCAGCAGGGGTCTAGAGCTCTAACATAAGGACATACTCCGCTGGAAGGAGGATGGGATTAAGATGTAATACAGTGTGACTTTGTGTGCACAGCAGAAGATCAGGGGGCTTAGCTGCAAGTTGGAAGGGAGACTGGAGAGACACAGGTTGTTTTCTTTGGTTCATGACTCTCAGGGCTTATTCACACAGGATCAGGCACTGTGGCAAAAACGCAAGGAATCTCATTCATTTTAAAGGGCGGTAATGCGTTTTGGCTGCGGCAGTGAATGCCACAAAACATAGTGGCAACCGGCAACAAGTCAACCTTTGCCGCAACATAGTCAGACTTCACGCTGTGGTGGCTAATTGTGTAGCCAACAAAAAGACTAAACGGGGTGATTCTGGTAAATACAGCCTTATGAACATGAGCCTGTAAATGAACTTACTAATACATTCCAGATTAATAGTGCTTATCGTGAGGGAACTTGTGAATTTCTGGGTAGTTTAAAAAAAAAAAGTGATACACGAGTGACCAGTGAAAATGGGCCTGTGAGTACAGCTGGGCATTAAGCCAAATTTTTTTTTAAAAAGGAAGACTTTCTTGTCAAAAGTAGTCCCATAGTGTTGTGTTCTTGTTCCCAATAAGTGTATTTGCTCAGTTCATCTATGATGGAGCAAATACTGACTTAATCTCAAGATGTATTTGGAAAACCCAGCCCAGGTCATCTTGTTTTAACAATGTCACTCCTCTCTAAGCGGCAGGTAAATAGCTCTGGGCGGAACCTGGAATCAAACTGGTTTGACCAGGAGGAATGACGTTGGTATGAAGGAAGGGACAGAGACAGAGACATGAGCTGAGAGTGTTTTTAAGTTGTCAGGGTTCAGTCTTGGGCGCAGAGCAAGCCAGACTTACAAGTCAGAAGGTGAAAGATCATCGCAGAATGAATTAAAGCTGGTCTTCACTCAGTGACCATTGAGTGAAAGTTTCAGGCCTTTAAGTTAGAGGATTTTCAAAGAGGGTTGTCATTATTTTCTTCAAAGAAAGATTTGATTGCATATGTTCTTTACTTGCAGTGCTCAATTTAAATATGTACAAACCTGTTACATCATCCTGAACAGATGTGATGACTGTCTTTTTTGAAAATAACAGATACATGAAAGACAGCAGCTTGTCCTTTTGATCACTATGATTATACCTCACTAGCCTGTACGTCCGTCATGGGACAAGTTTTTTTTTTTTTTTGTGGTGGTGTTGTCTCTGTGAAGTTGGCACTTGCCTCCTGGTAATAGTTGTTAGCAATGCTAATTCAATGCAGTGTGGTGTAAAACATTGCACACAAGATAATCCACTTACTTTCATAAGCTGTAACCTCAGAGCTGAACAGCTCAGAATCAGTAACTCTGAAAAGAAGGTATCACAGAGTGCTTGATTAATCATTAACAGGATGGTATTCTGCAAAAATCATGAATCTCCTGTCTGAGTGTCCTGTTGTGCAATTAGGGTTAGGGTTAATATTTTATGTTTAGTTTTAAAAAATAAAACTAAAAAAAATTGTGGAGTTTTGCCACCACAGTGAATTGAAATCTGAAAAGAATGTTATACATATTCACAGTCAGTTTTTTAAAAAGCAGTGTTCAGAGAGTAAAGGAAGTGGCTATGCTTTGAGGCCTCAAGTCACCATGAGAAGACTGTTGGGGGGGCTCAAAGCCATGCTGAAATTATCCTTGCTCAGATTTTTGTGGCTCTCTGTACCATTCGCTGCATGTCAGAGATACAGTACATTTGAAAATGTCTCTAATCATCAGCACTGCTTCCTAATGTGAAGTGATTTGAAATTGTGTAACACTGTAATTACAGATGCAATAACATGTCATTACCACCTAATTAATGATTATCCAAAACTGTGATTTTTATGTTACCACGTTGTAACAGGGCAATGAGTGGGAAAAGATTACTTTAACGTTTGTCACCATTAAAGCTGTACTATAAAGCCATAAAGAAATCACTATAGACTGCCTCTGTGAGAAACTGTGGATCACTGTTTTTATGCTGTGTTTTAAGGATGTAATCAGAGTAGAAAAGACAGCCTAGAATTGAGATACATATATTATATGGCATTAAGATATGATACATATGATTTGAGCCTATATTATTATCATCCTACTTTCTCTGCTCTCTGTTGCTCTCTTTTTCCATTTCCTTCTTTGTCCCCAAGTTGACAAATTGAAAGAAAACATAACAAACAAACAAACAAACAAAAAAGATGAATGTAACAGTAACTAGCTTAAACAATATGCCACTTAATGTGCTTGTGGAGGTCTAAGGAGACATTTTTTGTGGACACAGCAATCACTGCATTATATAATTTGTCTTTTTTAGATATTGGTAAAACACTGTGTGCAGGTGAGGCCACCGATCAGCAATTTTTGCAGGAAACTGCATGCAGGTTTCCTTATTCTGCTTCCTGCTCAGTTGGCATCTTGTCATTTGTTGTAAGGTGTTTCTCCTATTACAACATTTAGAGCAGATAAGAGACTTGTAACAAGGATATAAATGGCGATTAAAAAACAGGAAAAGTATTCTGTTACCACAGACTAACCACACAACTATTTTTCCCCCTAATTTGCATTTGTAACGCCTGTCGGAGGTCTAGAAAACCACCCTAAAAGGTGGTTTTCTGCACTGAAGCCTGCAACGTTCTGTATCCTGGTTGTGGGGCGAAATTCTGCTGTGATCTGGAAACAAGCATTTTTAATGGTAGTTATCCTTCTGAGTTGTTACTGTTATTTGAATTAGGTGCAATCAAGAACTACAGTTGCTATTGAGAGAAAAACGAAAAGAAACCTTTCCAGATTAGGAAAGCTCAGGATGCCTTTCTTTCAGGAATCCTCGGACAGTATTTTTTAGGGAATACACCGATTCTCCAGCACTTGCAACACCCCTAATTCCCACATCCATGCCTAAAAGTCATTTTCTCAAGACGCTTTGGCCCGGTGGCCCGGCAGGCTGGTAGTACACTGGAGGAAAACCTGGTTCCCTTTATTCTTGTTACAGAAATGACTACTCTCTCAAGAAATGGACACAGTTAGCTTGTAGCAATCCCTCAATGAAGTCAAGTAGATTGCCTAATCGAGCAGAAGTAGATAAGAGGTGGCCGGGTGCTGAGGATAAGAGTAGTAACATGAAGAGGATTTAAGGACGGCGTTAAATCAAGCTTCCTTGCCCTGTGATCCTTAAGAGAGCTATTTTCAGTTGTACGTTAGTGGCAGCATCCCAGGCTGAAAGCAGTGGGATGTGCACTCAGCTCACACTGTTTTCTTAGGATTCAAGACAGTCAAAAGGCTTGGCTTATATATTGGTTGGTTGGTTGGTTGGTTTTTGTTGTTGTTGCTGTTTGGGAGAAGAATTTAGAGTGTTGGTTTGATTTGTATATAAGCGATACTGAGTTGTGCTTCCTTTTGCATAAACCATGTGTTAATCATTTTAAAGCTTTAAAAATCTTTAACATATTGTATTTCCTGCCCCGTCACCCCCCACCCCCTTCAAAGGTACTGTAGGTTAACTGCGGATACCTTTCATTTGGATTCACTCGGTCAGATTACATTTCCTGAAAAGAGCTGTTTCTGATATGACCTACACTCATAACAGTAAAGAGAGAGATATGTAGATATGTAGATGGTGTTTTTATATGGCTTAGACTCTCACATATCACATCTGTTTTATATGGCTCAGACTGACAGACATCTACTAGTTAAATTTTCTCCAGATTGGTGATATCACTCAATCCACAGATTAGTAGTTGATGTTAAATTCAAGGCAAATGGAAATTCACTGCTTGGTTGTTTAGTGGTTGGGCTGTATTGCATGCACTGGCATTCCATCCGGACTTTAATTCAGACACTCACGTGAGAGGTCCTAACTCTCCTAGACAGACTGAAAGCAGGGCCACTCTACACTGATTGCTTCATCAGGCACAAACTGTTTACATGTGTGGTCAAATAAGAGCCACTGTTCAGCTGTTTCCATTCCTCATCTTTTCTGTAAAATTGAACAGGTTTAAAGAAGAAACTAGAAGCATTTAGAACTGAGTTTACCCTGTGTACCTTTTTAAATAAGCTACAGCATGATTTGCCTGGTACAGAGTATTAGAAGATATGCAGTAACACTAATGTAGGGCATGAACCTAACATGTTTTGTCTACAGGCCACAGAAGCAGGTAAAGGCTGAAATTTGCTGGACACTTTTGCTATTTCTTCTAGTGAACTAGGCTTTTAGAACAGAATAAAGCCTCCTAATGATGCTTATTTACTTGCCAAGCAAGATTTAAGACTTGACACACTTAACCAGCCACAGAAAAAAAATACCATTGTTTAGGTGGCAGCAATTTCCAGTCCCAGTGCAGTGTTGCCAACTGTTTACCAAAGAAAGTAGCTGCTGGCTGCTCAAAGACACTAGAAGTCGACAGATGAGGACACACACTTATTTGCATATCATTATTTAACTTGCCGTCACTACTTTTAGTGGAGGAAAGGAGGGCAGTACTGTGTATCAGAAGTGCTGTGATCATCAGACATCTGGTTTAGACAAACAAGTAGCACAAATCAGCATCAGCCCTGCCAAGTTGTCTCCAGATAATTTAGGATTGAGCACAAACATTGATTCTCATGGTCATAAAAAAGTCACCAGATTTTTTGCTATTTGCTTTTGAGAGATAAAAGTTGTCAGGGGCATCTGAAAAGTCACAAATTTTATCAACAAAGTCACAAACAGTGTCCAGAATAAACTTAGCCTGTTGTTTTAATGGGGATGTTTTTTTCTGTCTGAGGCTGTATCTTGTAAATGAGTTTGATCAGGTTCATGTCTGTGATGACAAAGCAAAGAGCAGGCACATTTTGATAGATCCTAACCTTTTGTTAGTGTTCTCAAGAGCCTTGTGTCACTGTGCAATTGGTAACAGCTGGGCTTAAATATTTTTGTCTTCTAACTTCCTACCAATAGGATGTGTTAGAGCGCTTTGCTCAAATGGAAAGCAGCCTGGATGTTAGCCTACAGAACAAAGTGTCTTAAGGTGGCTCATAGCTCATAAAAGTACCCCAAAATGTGCTTTTATTGAATGCCAGAAATAATTTTGTATTTTGTTGATGTTGCTTTTTTAATGCATGGTACATTTTGGAATGATATTCATAAAATAATTATCTATCCTGAAAATGAAAATATAATTCTGTGGGTATGTGTGTGTGATTTCTCTCTGTCTTTCCAGGGGATGACTTTTCCATCATACAGCAGGAAATCTTCATGGTGAAGGAATGCATGCACCACAACATTGTGGCCTACTTTGGGAGCTACCTCTGGTAAGAGCCAACTCTAAATACTAGCACTTTGTCATTTTATTTGATAGCCTCTCACTTATAGGCAGTCCAAGATAATTATCTGGAAATAATTTCTTTCTGTCAAACACATTTAGATTTGAAGTGCATCTTCCTGGAGTTCACATGACTAATTTAATTAGTTAGTCACACCTGTGTGTGAAAGTATGACTCAAGCTCTTGAACAGGGCAAACTGGTGCTGACTAGGCCACTCAGTGCCAGGATGCAGCGCTCCAGTTTTAATGTTTTCTGGCTGGTATCTGGGAGGAAGCAGAGCCGGGCCGCCCACCACTGCCTGAGACTTCCAGCAGGTTTAACTGGAATATGAGCCTCTGATCTGTTTTATGTGGCTATTATTCTGGAGAGACGCATGTCTTCTCGCAGCAGGCATGTCTTGTACAGTCTCACTACACACAGCATAAATACTTAGTGTAAAATGTTTTTGCTCAAACCTCCCAGCCATGCATTAATGATTTAAAAACTAAATTAATGGTATCAAAAGAACCACAGCTTTATTTGGGGAAGTTCCGAGTTTCTAGTAGACCGTTTCCTGACCAAAACCTTTGACCATGCCAGCAGTGTAGCTAGTAAATCCACGGTCAAACAATGTAGCAATCCAAGAGGTGGTGGAGGTGTCAAAACTGTAGTCCTGCAGTGGTATTACAGTTAGACTAGTTTCAGATGTTATCGTTTTTCCAACCACCCTTCTGTATTAGCACATTGTTTATTAGCACAAGGGATAGTTACATGTGTTGGAATATGTTTGTTTCGGTAAGGATGACTGATCAACAGGAAACCTTTCTAGGATGTTATCCTGAATCATGTTCTGTTACTTGTTAAAATATTTTTCTTCTTTTCTGTATAACTTTATCTAGCCAGCTGGCACAAAGCACCGGCTCCTAACTTTCTTCTTCTCTATGCTTTAATCAGTCGAGAGAAGCTTTGGATATGTATGGAGTACTGCGGTGGAGGATCTCTGCAGGACATTTATCATGGTGAGTTATTTTCTCTTTATTCATACCTGGTCAGCTGCACACATAAAATGGTTTATGAATGTTTGCATTGTTAAATCCATCATCTATCATTTGATAGAACTGTTGGAAAGGTTTGGCAACTAGGCTAAATTACTTTGAATATGCCTGCCCCTGGCTACATGACATGAAACTGTGTGTGTGTGTGTTTCAGTGACAGGACCTCTTTCAGAGCTTCAGATAGCCTATGTCTGCAGAGAGACCTTACAGGTACTTACACTTAAAAAATGAATAAAGAAATTATTTCAAATGATTTTCAAAGTTTGCAGTATTTAAAGAATGAATTACAGAGCACAGTAATTTCATTCGCAGGGTTTGGGATATCTGCACACCAAAGGCAAGATGCACCGTGACATCAAGGTACCACATCTTCACAATTATTATTATTATTATTATCATTTTATTTATTTATTTATTTTTTTTAAACACAGAATTAGTCTCAATGCCCATTGACGTAGGATTCTCATATACCTAGGTCCTCCTGGTTAAGAAAGCAGCAGCTCAGTCTATAAAGACAGATTCACAAGAAAACAATTACATGATATGTAAAAAGTTAAGATAATGATGTTAGTAGATTAAAAGAAAAGAAGAGACAGTGGCACCACCTTGAAACAAGTGATGTCAATATAGAAAATGTCAGTGTTCGTTTTAAAGCAGGTGGTTTAGAGGTGTGAACGGAAGTCACTGCAAAAGGCTCACACAGACACCTTTTGACCACTGGCGTCACTGACACCAGTTTTGAGGTTTAGCTGAAGTTGATCATTCTTGATGCATTCACATAGACTGTTGCCTCAGTCTCTGTTGTTATCACACAAGGTCAGGGCTGGGCCTATTATCTTTACTCAGTTCTACACAGCGAGCAGTTCCTGTTTCCTCTGCTCACCCTGCACCATGCAAGCAGGCAGACTGTCAGTCACGGCCAACAGAAACACTGTCAGTGGGAATGTCAAGAAGCAGTAATACATGGAGTAACTGTGGGTAGTAGCAGTGACAGAGCATTTACTGGTTTAATCAGACAGGAACTTCTCATTGTTTGGAAAATATTAGTCACTAAAAAATATTTCCCAGTATATCACTCCCCTTAAAGACGATGATCTTTTTGGCATTGCAGTCAGTCAATAATGAAAATTCATTAAGCCTTGTTGGTCCCATGATAATAAATGTCCTACAAGCTGAGCTGAGTGACTGAAATATATTTTCATACTCTGCTAATTTTGTGTTTTAAAATCATAAAACCCCACTGCCTGAAGCCACAAATCTCATATTAATGCCTCTTATCAATTGAAAACCCAGTGCAGCAATGTCTTTCTTTTTGTTTTTTCAGGGTGCCAACATCCTTCTGACAGACAATGGAGATGTGAAGTTAGGTAAACTGCTCTACAGCATCTTAATCCTGGGAACTTGAACTTGTTCACACCTTTAAAACCCCATGTGTGTGGATTACATAATCTGAAAAGCCCTGTCACTTCTTGTTGCAGCTGACTTTGGAGTTGCGGCCAAAATAACTGCCACCATTGCCAAAAGGAAGTCCTTCATCGGGACACCTTATTGGTGAGTCTTTCACCCTCATGAAATGTGCCAGTGGGCATCTGAAAGGCTTCGCTTAATAGGTTCAGGAACCATGTTTTTTTTTTGTTTTTTTTTATTCTGCTTCGGATAATACTTGTGATAATACAATTAATCAGTCAAGGGTTAGTTTTATTCACAGCACCAGTGATGAAGTACTTGGAACCAGACACAAGGACATCTGGCAGTCAGCTGCCTTGCCCATTGTATAACAGTATTTTACCTAATGGTAGCTGGGT
Source organism: Myripristis jacobus (assembly GCA_900302555.1). NCBI lineage: Eukaryota > Metazoa > Chordata > Actinopteri > Holocentriformes > Holocentridae > Myripristis > Myripristis jacobus. The sequence continues at coordinate 50,063 of OMLB01057378.1, forward strand.
AATGGAGACAGGGTGGCCTAGGCATTAGAAAGAGCATCCTTTTCATCGAAGTACACAACTTCAAGCTCATATCTTCTCTTCTGAAGTGTCCTTAAGCAAGACACTGAACCTTGACCAGCAACGATTTGGCTGTAGCTGATCCTGCACTCTGACCATCCTGTTGAGCATTTTTAATCTAAGAAGGCCTCCCTAATGAACCTTTACCCATGTGTTTTGAGAGTCACTACTGAAGCCCTGTCCTTAATATGTGCAGGATGGCTCCGGAAGTGGCAGCAGTGGAGAAGAACGGTGGCTACAACCAGCTGTGTGATATCTGGGCGGTCGGCATCACGTCCATAGAGCTGGCTGAGCTGCAGCCCCCCATGTTTGACCTACACCCAATGAGGTATGGTCCAAGTTCTTCAGACATGATCAGTTGTAGCTTCCTCAGACGATTCTTAGGCTAACTTCCTGCTTTTGTATTCTGCTAATGTTTCAACAGGTCCCCTGATTACTTTGATGGCCATCTTGTTTGATTCAAAAATACATTTAGGCTTTAAATAGAATTTCCTTGTCATACATTCTAGGCACACTGGAATATGTGTTACAGTACCTGGGCGTGGGGTTACATACCTTTGCCTTTGCTGCTAACCGACTGACAAGGAATTAATGCACTTTACCCGCTTGCTCTCTGTTTAAGTCATTCAGGAAGTAATGTATTTTTTTTTTCCATAGGGCCTTGTTTTTGATGTCAAAGAGCAGCTTTCAGCCTCCCAAGCTAAAAGACAAAACCAAGTGGTGAGTGTTGGAAGATTTTCAGTCTGCTATTCTAGTATTAGCACTGCTGCTGTGTATTTTGCTCTTGGAGGGTAGTATTGAGCACTGCTGTATTAAAAAAAAATGATCTCATCCCCCCAGGTCAGCGGCCTTCCATAACTTTGTCAAAGTGTCTCTGACAAAGAACCCAAAGAAGAGGCCCACTGCAGAGAAGCTTCTATCAGTAATAAATCTCATTTCTGTCTTAGAAGTATGGTAGAATCTTGCACACCCCCATGTCCTTGTTCAGGTCTGTGGGAAATTGAAATGTTTGAAACAAAGGAAACACATCACACTTTCACACCACAACCTATTCAAAATATAAAATGTAGTTAGCAGTTTCTTAAATGTACTCTTTGTGGAGAGTCTTATTTGCAGTACAGTCCTCTTAGCTGCATTCTTCAACACAGTATTTCCAATTACAGACTGTTATTAGAATTACTTTATTGCTTTTTTGTTTTTTTTTGCTCCACATGCTAGTTTCTTCAAATTACCTTTATTGAATCCTGAAGTTCAGACAAACAAGCACAACTTGGCATTTCCTGATCTGGCCCGATGGGCTTATGTCTGGTTTGGATGAATTTCTAACTGTTTGGGTTTTGATCAAACTCAGGACAAAAAATGTCATCCAAAAATTCTGTTATTACCTTTATTAGCAATTATGTTCTTTATTGAAATCACAAAGCTAAACTGCCTCAGTTCACTTTCAAGGAAAACAGACTTTACGTCCCAGCAGTTTAAAATGTGCCAGCATCAGTCAAACCATAAGTGCAGTTCTTCTGTTAACTTCAAAGATAATTTAATTTAGACCATAATTAACACAGTCCATTTCTCAGAGGATTCATGTCTAGGGTTAATTGTCCAGGATCCTGTTGATTAACACAGTAGGTTTAATTAGTTAATGTAAGTGAAACTAGGTCACTGATCTCCCTTTCTCCAAGGATGTCAAAGTTTCACACCTCATGTGCATGGATGCCACATTATGTCAGATTGGGGATGCCTTTCTCACACACTGTTCCATCTTGTAAGTACTAACCCTGCTGTATTTTTTGTAGCATGTGTTTGTGGCCCAGACGGGTTTGACACGGAGGCTCGCGGTTGACCTCCTGGATAAGATGAACAACCCAGACAACCACCAGCATTACAACGAGGTGGACGATGATGACCTTGAGGTAATGTCTGATTCTGTCAGCTATAATTCTGAGAATAACATCAGAACAATGGAAAAATGTACTTAAAACTTTGAGAAATAAGGAGTTGTTTAATAGAAACTGAGGACAAATTAACTATCTACACAGCCAATAAAGAGGTCAATAAAAATAGGGAAACTACAACCAGTATGTAAACGCATATACACAGATCTATGAAGTATGAACGCCAGTTATTTGTTTCTCTCTCTCTCTCATTTTGTTGGAAAAACTCAAAGAATCTAAGTGATTAAAAATAAATCACCCACTCAAATTTGATATGACTAAACCTTGTTGTTGTTCAGTGCCAACACTTGCTCTACAGCCTCTGTATCAGCGCTGAATGCAAATATTAGCATAGCATGTGTTCTCCGCAACTTGGCACTAAAAGAAGAAAGTTGAGCTGGGCTTGAATACTTCTGCTCAGTGTGTTCTCACGTTCCCCTTAAACTCTTCTCACCCCTTCCCTTCCCCCTTTCTTGATTCTCTCCCTCTACATTATTATTCCAACTGGCATCAGCATCACATTTATGTGGCAGCCAAAGAGGTGGTACCAGCGCCTTTAAAAGACCATTGTGCTGTTCCCCCTCTGACAGCAGTAGCACTGTCTTGGCCATGATGGCTGAAAAAAACCCTGAAGGCTATTGACTGCAAGCAATGGAGCTTGTATTATACAGACAGCCTCCGGGATGCATAGTAATGTGATGATGCATAGTTTTTGTTGAATCTGCTTTAAATTGTCCTACATGATTCAGATTTTGTTGCCACAGACACAAGAATCAATTGTGCCAAATGATTCAAGGCCACACTACTTCATTGTGATATAATGTGATAAAAACTCATTAATCTGTTCTATACATCTCATGCCAAGTGCTACAACCACAGCACAGATCTGTTTTTTTAATCTCTTAATCTCTCTCTCTCGCTTTCACTCTGTCTTCCAGCCTCTCTCTGCAGTCAGACACACAATCCGCTCCATCAACAAGCAAGCGCGAGCTGAGAGGACGCGATCAGAGATAAACTGTAAGTGAACAGCCCACTTGTACTCTAACTGTCAACAGGCAGAAACCTCACATCCCATCTCATCTAGCAAGCAACCCCCCCACCCCACCACACCACCACCACCACCACCACACACACACACACACACACACACACACACACACACATACCATGCCCCTGTGGCAGACAGTTCAGAGGAGGAGGTTTTGCTC
>OMLB01057380.1:0-19722 GCA_900302555.1 Myripristis jacobus
GTGGAAATTCACTGATTAGGCCTATTGGTATCAACTACTGAATTTCTGGTATCGTGACAACCCTACTGACGACAGTGACAGATTTATTTTCCCTCTAGGTAAAAGCACAGGAGGAGGAAGATTCTGGGAACAAAGGGGAAGATACAAAATTTTAAGGACGTAATGGTTAAAAACGCAAAGATATAGGCCTACTTGCAATAACAACAAGCTCTTCTAGTCCTACTGGATGCATTCAGACTGCACTCATTTCCAGACACACTCAGTCCAAATATGAACAGAAGCAGACTGGTGCATGTGAAATCCCCTAACCTTTCCTTATGTTTCCAAGAACTTTTACGCTACAAACAAGTAGGCTACTGTATATTTTTAGTTAAGAATATTTGAATGAAGGAACTGAGGGAAAACCAACTGCTACGTAGGGCTGGGCAATATATCGGTATTATACTGACATTGTGATATAAGACTAGTTATCGCCTGAGGTTTTGGATATTGTAATATTGTGATCTGGCATAAGTTGTCTCTTCCTGGTTTTAAAGGCTGCATTATTATAAAGGAGTGCAGTTTTCTGAACCTAATAGGCAGCTCTAAGTGTTCAATTATTTACTTTTACCTGTTTGGTAATTAAACCCACATTTCTTAATATTGTTGATCAAAATCTCATAATGTAAATACTGATTGAGGCATCCACTCAAACATAGTAATATTTGATTTTGTCCATATTGCTCAGCCTTATTGCTACAGTCTGAATAGAAATCATAACCAACGAATCAGTCACAACAGCGCAAGCTCGAAGCAAAAGACGGTTTGATGAATTTTATATCAAACGGTCACAGCTGATGTCCTGCTGTGTAAGCTGTCCGAGTTTAACCTGCGCCCGGAGAACTTGTCACTGTGCTTTCACACTACAGGTGCCTGCACACCACAGGACACTGCATGTGCCCAGTCCTATCTGTACATGAATGCTGGCTGATTGTTCACCCCAACTTTGTCAGGAGAGCACTTAAAAACAAACAAACAGATAAATAAATAAAAAAGGAAGCTAGCAGACTGTTATGAACACCTTGGGGTTTCTAGTGTGTGCTGCTTTGACACTGACAGCAAAAGACACTGGACAACCCATAACATGTCACTGTATGAGCAGTAATAGGAGTGTCATTTGGCAATGCTTTTTCAATTAGATTTCATACATTGTGGACACACAGCATTCATTACAGAGTGCAAACTGCTGGATTCTTCCAAAATGCCACCCACTGTGTTCACCTACACTGAATAAATATCATGTGGATCGATAAAATGTATCAGGTGTGGTTAATGACCAAAGTGAGTTATAATTTGCACTGTTGTGTAATTGCTGTCCCTTCCTGTTAACACTTTCATCCTTTTGCCCTCTATTGTGGATTGTTATCAGTAAAATGTGCCTCTCCATTTAAAGGCTGGTGTCTTTGCTTTCCACTGAGGAATCCTCACCAGCTGCAGGATCATACACCTGTGCTCACCTACAGTGTGTGTGTGGCAGAGAACCTCACACTCCTGGCCAGTTGGAAAGTTACTCTTGACTTGTATTTAAGTTGTAAAAGCATGAAGGGTTACATTATCTCCTCACAGCTTTAACAATTCACTTGTTTCTGCAAGGCTGGCTTGGCACAGTGACACTTGTGAGCCAGGATGTTTTGGAGTCTCATCCATCCAATGAAAACCATGTTCTCAGTTTGCATCGTCACTTTAGAAGGTTGCATATGGGTTTGGTGACATAGCAAAAAGCTAAAGTTTGGTTCGCAAACAGAAAGTGATGGCATGGAGGTTTCACTGAAGCTAACCTCATAGTGCCTGTTGTCAGAAGTGATTTGGGCTCTGTGTTTGGAGGGTCACTCTTGGTGATGATCAGAATCCCGCTATTTTCACTTATTCTGACTTTTCTACTTCTAGGACAGCTTTTAGAAACAAAATAGTAACCCTGTGCAGCCAATATTCAACTTAGGCTAACAGAAGCAACCCGGGACTTTACTTAATCAAAACTGCTTGGTGCGTAATTTGCTTACAATGAAAGCTACTAACTGGTGAAAACTAACGTGTATAAATTGTAGTATAGCCGTTTAACAGTAAGACGGCTGCAGCTTTAACTTACCTTGCGTGACTTTTGCTCAGATTCCGTACATTGAGGTTTTAGCCAGCTTGTTATGTTAGATGACTGCTAACTAACATTAGCTAATAGCCTGCAAGCTAACATCTACCGCTAAACATCCTCTCTATGAGCCAGCGTCGGTGTCGTTATTATGTAATGTTGCGTTTTAAAAAAAGTCGTCAATAACTTGTCTTTCATACAACTTTGAAAAGCCTTGACTCTATGTAGATTTTCGTGTTTTTATTTGCTGTTTTTTGTCAGGGACAGCGGCGCTGCGCCCGGACTTACTTCTCCTAGCATCATTAGCTAGTGAGCAGACCGCCAAATACCCGGATGTTTCGTGGTGCGTTCAGGCTCTCCCATAAGTGTGGTAAATTTCGCGGTTTACCTCCAAGGGGCGGACCCAGTCAATGTATCAGTATTTTTTTTTAAAGAGATTTTTATACATTTTCCCCTTTCCCTTTATTCATACAAGTGTAGTTAATGTATCAGCATGAGCGTCTACTTTTTCTAATCACTTAACGTTTGAGCATATACAATACTGTGCTTGAGTAAATATGAACTAAGTAGTTTTCCCCAAAGGACAGCTTTTTTCTTTTCTTTTTTTTTAAACCAACATACTGTAGGACTCCATATAAAATTGCTGTCATTTAATCACATTTTAATCCATTTCTTACCTTTTAAAACTTCAAATTACATTTTCCTCACTGTTTTTTCTCCTCACTGTTGCTCCTGCTGGTTTCTTATTTATGATTTGAGGCCATTAAGCCCCAATTTGTATATTACATTCAATTATTAAATCACATTTTTTATTGTAACATACATATTTGAATCTTTGGTAAGGCTTTCCTCATCTGATTTATTTATTTATTTATTTTTTTAAATATGAGTCATGGCTTCCCCCAGCTCTCATTGCATAACTTCAGAAGCTCTACAAGAGCATGTGAGTGACCAGTGGGATTTAATTAACAGATTAATACACATTAAAAATATTTATTGGATCTCATCAGTTATTTGTGCCTATAGTTTTGAATGCCTCATAAATAGAATCCAATACTAACAGTCTAAAATAGTGAATAATAATAAAATAAAATTGTGAATAATCATTAAAAAATGATACTAATGGTACTAATAGTAGAATAATTTAATGGTACAAATTAAATGGCTGCTCTTCTACTTTGTCAGCAGTTGGTAGGCTACATGGCAGTGACTTCTTTTTTATATCTTTGTATTTAAAATCAAATTTATTGTTTTATCCTTTGCACAGTTCAACCAGTGTTTTGGCAAATGTGATCCCTAACACAACCCTCATCGAGTCATTTTTGTGTGCCGATGGTGTCAGATGCTCTGCATTCAAGTTCAGCCTTTAATGGCAGGTCTGCTTAATCCTAACTTGTCATTGATTTTTTTTTAAACTGTGACCAAAACCGAATCCTCGTCACCTTTCATAAAACTCTATGGAAATATGTACTGCCCTTCTATATAAGCAGCCTCGTGGTGAGTTAGAGTAAACTTTGCTTATATATTATCATAAACGTCACTTCTGCAACCTCTGCTTCCAGTTTCTCCTCTCTGTAGGTTTTGTAGGATTAGCAGTCAACCTATTCTGGCTAAAAGGAGCTCAGCTTTCTGACACCAAGGTGGACAATAAGACAGTATTTAGTGGTGAAAACATTCAGTATGAAAGGACCATCATTCTATCATCTTACAACTTTATAATCAGCTATTTCCATTCTAAAAATTCTGCACAACAGCATGGCACAAAAACAGATGCCAAGGGAAACAAAGTTCAACTAAAGAGAACTAACGCTCAAGTCTTACAAATATAAAAGAAAAACACGATAACATCAGTTTAGCCAGTTTTAATAGTTTTAAAACATTGGGTTTGGAAAAAAGTACAAAAGTGATCCTGTACGCCACAGTATGAAACCAGCTCAATAATGCATGGTGAAAGGTGTGTTCCTTTAAAAAGCATATTCTACAGACGTGTTAATTTCAACTGGCCTTACCATACACATACTCACTAAAACAGATACAAGCAATAGTTTAAATACAATGGCTGACCCCAGCAATACCTTTACAAGTGATTCTTATAAAAACTAATTAAAAGATAGGGGAAAAGAAGTCTAAAAGTACATTACAGTACATGTGACCACAATGCCAACCGGTATATGGCAGTAAAATCATGCAGTATTACAATCGTTCCACTAAAGAGAAACAGCAAAGCACTACAGCTGTCACACAGTGAGAAAGAGGGCAGCCAGGAGGTGTCTCTCTCTTATCAAACAGCCTTTTAAAATGTTCATTGGTTGTTGTCCGATTGATACTGAGAGAGTACTCTACTGCTGGGCAGCAAGTCTGCGGTCACCCTTCCCACATTTGCATACATTGTAAAGTTGCGTAGGGTCTCCATTAAGGAGAGCTTGTCTTCCATATTCACGTCCATTTAGAAAAATATAACTAATTGCTATTGAAGAAAACCCCAAAATACGGGAGATTCTCTGAGTATGTTGTGAGGAAACAAAAAAGCTAAGAAATACAGTTGAATAAATAAATTGCATGACATCCATAGAAATCAAGTGGATACATGGAGCCGACAGAATGCTATCCACATATGCACACCATGCTCGTTTTTTGGCCCGGCAGTGTTTAAATGAGGGCTTCATCCTCCATTCCTTCCAAAGTCACATCCCATCCAGTGGCAAAGTCATCATAAAATATCTAAAATACGTTGACATTTGGAGGATGGTTCTGTTTGCCATGTACAACATGGTCTCTGGCTTTACCAATTAAGAACATAATCAATGTTGATGGCAAAGATTGAGGAAACACAGGAGGGGAGACTCACAGTGTTACAACAATGAAGCCACTCTGTGTTGTTACCGGCTCGGCCTATTGTTAGGGTAAGAGCAGCGAACTTCCTGTCCGGTCAAACTTTTTTCCCTTTGAGAGGGCAGCCACTTGTTTCATCAACTCTCTGTTTTTAGCCTGTGGAAATAAATGGTAAACTTGAATTAGAAATCTGATATTGATAGGCTTATATGAGCCTTTGTCAGCATTGTATAAGTAGAAATGTGTAAAACAAAAGTGCAATATCCATTCTTTAAGTGTGACATCCATTTAAAAAAAAAAAAAAAGTATTTACTTTAATTTCATATTCATTGGATGTGTGCTTGTTGTCCGTCTTGAATTGTCACATTAATTGCAATGATCAGCGCTCCTAATTTCACCGTATTTGTACAACAACAATGAAGGCTTTTTCTATCTGTATATGCACAATGCTAACCACAATGCTCTGGCAAACTGCTGCACACAAATTCACCGAAATCTGTTTGTGATTTAAATTGTCACCACCACCATCAAACACCATGTGAATACTGTGGTGATAGAAAACACTAGCTAGCTGATGGAAATTACAATTTCAAAGCATTGATTTATATCCATCACAAGGTGCCGCTAACTCAGGTGTATTCAGCTAACACAGGCAAGATTTAACCAGTGAGATGGTACAAATAGAAAATGCAAAGTGGAACAGCTGGGAATTACGTAACTAGTGCTGTCCATGAGCTTATTAGACACAGCAACAACAGATTTACAATTATAACACAAAATAACAGCTGTAATGGTTAGAAGTGAACACTGAGTAAATTATTAGTGTCATATGTGAAGCAAGCTCAAATTGCAGGAAAATCACTTTGATACAAAATGTGGCATTCTGACTATGGACTGCTGTAGCGATAATACACTGATGTCTAAATGGTTCATGATTTGGTCTGGCATCTGTACATGGAGGACTTGTGGACGTGGCCACTTTGCATAAGCCATCAATGTTATATCAGTGTTTAAACAGCAGCTCTGTACTTCAGCCTTTAGATTTTACATCACAAATATACTTGAAGGTCACAATAACAGCAAAAAAAAAAACACTACTGTAAATGAAACACCCATGATCGAGCTTTATTCTAATTTTCTGGAAAGCTGTTAAGACCACTATGTAATAATTATGTGTCCTTGTTTACTGAAATGACATCTTAAGCCCTATTGGGAAGGAATTGTGCACTATAGATTTACATGACTTCCACAATTGATGCTGACAGTTAAACAAAGCAAGGCTGCAAGAGCAAAGAGAAGTTGTAACTAGACCAGAGTTGAAACTCTGGGTCTGACCTCAACATCCTCACTGAAAAAAAATTACCAAATCACGAAAGCTTTAGCTAGTGGAAACAGAATCGACCACAATTTTAGGGATATCAGTTCGAATAGGACTAGATTTTCCTCAAATCGTTCCTATTGGACATTTTAGGGGGGCTTGAAGAATCCTAGATTTTAAATGGGCAAAGGCTGTAAAACTACAGATATGGCAAATTTGGAGCAGATTAAAATTACAGACATGTTTTGGTAATGATTACATTACCCCTCTGCCCCTTGTAAAACTAATCCTGTCCAAATAAGTCCTGCAGACTGATTTGAGAGAAAAAACTGTTGCTGTTGCCCTAAGTAATCCATGGACTTTTCAAATAAAACAAGGCAGTATACTCTTCCTTTGCATTTTCCAATATTGAAGGAAAGGGGAAATGAATGGTGAGCAGGTCAAAGCTGCCTCCATCTATGACGACAACACACTGGGTCATTTTCTTCATGGCACACACTTCCTTCTTGTGCACTATTACATTCAATTCATGAGTAGCAGAGAACACTGAACAAAGTTAACTGGATTGATCCAGTTAACTTTGGGTTTTGGGATGCGTAATGTTGCTTGCTGGACTTTTTCCCAAGCCCATAAGAAATTCAGCATTGCAGTGAATTTCTCATTGATGTTCCCAAACACCAGAAAATGTTGCTGGAATGGATGGATATGTGGTAGAAGTTTAGTTTTGAGTTTTTAGTCCAACATGGTCTCCCAGAAACACTTTGGTTATCAGGTTCTTACTACTGCATTCCCTGCACTGACATCCCCCCCCCAAATGAGCATTTGCAAGACATGACAAATGTTTCTTACCTGTTGCTGTTCCATGGCCTCTTTGTGCGCTTTCTCCATGTTGTTCATCTTCAGTCTCATATTGGATTCCTGGTACTGAAAGTCTGCCTTGAGCTCCGTGAGCTAAGAGACAAAGATATAATCAGTAAATCTACCTATTGCAACTAGCCTTGAGTAACCCAGCTTTAATTACACTGAGCTGGAGGTCAGGTGAGGCAGGTGGCGTACCTTGCGGTCCTTCTCCAGAATGGTCTGGTCCCTCTGCTGTAGAAGTCTCTTGAGGGACATCACCTCCTCTTTCAGCTGGCTGATGAGGATGAAGTTGTCCGTTCCGCCAGAATCCATAGACTGAGTGATGGAACTACTGATGAGACAAAAGGCGAGAGAGAGGAAGAGATGTCTGGTAATGAGCTGCCAACTCAAGGGCGTAAAAACAGATAGCAGTGCCTCAAGTTTGCTACGTCCATACCAACAAAGCACAGATGAAAACAGAAGTAACAGTGCTAACATTCTCTCAGCGTGTACACTGTAGGACACATGATGATGTCTAAACTCATGTTTTAGGTTATTATTCGCTATTAATTTGGTGTCATCAGGCAATATTTAAAATTAGTGAATGATGTGTTGCACTAATGATCATATATGTGAACCTCCTCGGCTCGTCTCTCTTCAATCTACCCTATATTGTCTTCACTGTAAGTGTAAAAGATCTGTAAATGTGAGAGGAAATACAATATGACCCAAGCAGGCCTATCACAGTTCTTGTGGTCTTGCATACCTCTGCACAGTCACATTTTTACACTGAAGACACCGACAGCGTATCAGTGGCAAATTTTTGGTGCTGAACCCTAAATGAGCCTAGTCTTTCTCTCTATATATCAAGCCACAATTTGAAGAAATCTAGACTTCTCACAAAAGCAACTGAAAAATCCTATTATACCTGTCCCCATTGGATGGCTTCATCTCCAGTTTTGGTTTCTTCTTTGGAGTCTCCTTCTGGATTGAAGACGACTTATGGCTGCACAGAAAATCGAACAGCAATGTACAACTTGGGCCCAAAAACTGCAGCCATCTGCCATTTTTCATTTTTTGAAGTACCCATACGTAACATGAAAAAAACTGAAGAGGTGATTCTGAAAGGGTAAAAGTTTCTTACCTCTGCTTCCACAGTCCCTGCTCCTGCTCTGGACTCAAACTCCCACTCAGTCTGTAACAAATATCTTTGCTGTTACATGGCCAGATTTTTTCCTCTTATTAGTAACTCATGTAAATAACAAAATGAGAAGTATAAAGCAAACACAGATCATGGCAAAGAAATGTGACATAACTGGTGGACCTACTTGTGGTGGGAGCTGCTGTGTCTGTGTTGGTGGTGGTGGTGGTGATGGTGCTGTCTGGAGTGGTGGTCTTTCTCATTCAGGGAGGAGGAGTTAGACGAGCCGAAGCCCTTCCTCTGCTCCTTGGTCTTCTGGAGGACGCGGCGGTAGGACAGAGTGCAGAGCCAGCACAGCAGCTTCCCATCCACCTGAGACAACACAGCTTGTTAGCCTAATACCACCTTTACGCCAAGAAAATAAGTGCAAAGGATTTTTTTTAAAAACTACCTGCTTTAAAAAAAAAAACAAACAAACAGGCGACACTGTTTACATTAGCAGGTTCACTGGTATCACAATCTTTCAGCCAAACCAAACCAAACCCTAACCCTAACGGAGCATTTTCTCCCGGCCTTCATTACAATTATACTCTAAACATAAGTCAGAATCCAATCCAAAAGATGAAACTATAAAACTACATAGGTATAAGTAACACTGTGGTTAGGAGAGCCTACCTAAAATGTAGGCCATACATCATACTGTCGCACCTATGTGAGTTGCAAATGATTCAGCGAACTGTTTACATCTATGTTGATCAAAGCCGAAGCCGATAACAGCCAAGAGCACTCGCAGGGTTCAGAATGTAGAAATAAAGGCCGGGTTAACCCATTTACACTGAGCTCAGGAGCCGGATAATAGTCACCAAAGTGAGGGCCACCACGTGAGTGCAATGGGGTCTGTGTGGGTGTGTGTATAATGTATATACCTTTCTCCTGCCTTCCTCTTTACGGTCAAAGGCGCATTGCTGTTTGCACTGTTCACAGGTCTGCGGAGGTCCGTATTTCTTTTCCGAGTTAGTGCAGCGCTGACACTTTGTCCCTATGAAAGCTGCAATGATGTTACAGTACTGGCAGGGCTTGGGCTGCAAGGGGAAGAGGAAACACCAAATATTAACAAAAAAGGATAAAATACCACTTCAGTATAATTCATTCATTCATATAACAGAGCTTAAAAATGTTCATGGCGTGCTTTGTTAAAAAACAAGAGAAAGGCATCACTCACCGTCCCAAATTGTTTGACGTTCTGAGCACATTTCTTGCAGATTGTGTTTGTTTTGCTGCAATGGGAAAATATCAGTGCATTACATTGATGGTGAATAACACAACTGTCAAGAATTTCATCATACTAGAATAATCTCAGGCTGAGATTCATAACTGGGTGTGGCCCTTGTTCGTACCAACACGACTCACCTTTCCTGCTGAAACTCAGATCTGCAGTACGTGCACTTCACTATGGGATGTGCGATGCGACACTCCTACAACAACAAAAGGAATATTAGTGCTTTTAATAGCATGAACATTTGCACAACACACTGACATGGACATTGTGCCAATAGATGATTTGATGTCTAACGCAGACATCAAAAAAAAAACTGTACTAAGTCATGTTTGTGAAGTCACAGCCCTAAGCTATACGGTCTATCCAAATATGAAGTCCTGACAAGTTGGGTGTATGTCATAAAGCAAATACTTCAGTTTATCTGCTGATTACTTGCTCATACAAGACCATGTGGCCTCCTGGTTTGACACTGTTCAGCCCATATCACAGTCCAGTATGCATTTGCAAAGTAGGTCTGAGGCTCATGTAGGGCAGTGAATGCCAGCGTAAGTCACGATTTAAAAAAATAAAGAAAATCGCAGGTACTCGCTTGGTAGTCAAGAGCAACACTGAGTGCAGTCGGTGAGCAGGAGTTGTGATGAAAAGGAGTGTGCGCACGCTCTCGTGTGAGATGAGGTGAAGTATGTTCCTCAGCCTGGTGTCGGCTCAAAGTTGGAGCAAAAATACTGTGCAATTTTCAGAGATTTTTGCATAGTATATTGCCTGATATATGATATGATATATTAGTGAAACCAAGCCAAACTTAAAATATAGCAAGTAGGGAGGCAGTGACAGAGGACATCTTCCTAATACCTCAGTGAACCCCTTCCTCGGTGTTTGGGGTTTAAGCCCTGGTGAAAGCATGACAGATCACCACCTCCAAGTTTTGTAGCTGACTCTGTTTTTAACCTTACTAATAAAAAGATAACAGACGGGAAAAATCTTCTAAAAAAAAAAAAAAAAAAGCCAACAGGGCTCAGAACAAATGCTGCTTTGTTTCTCAATAAGTGTGCTGGTCAAATTCCTAATGGTGTCTGTTTATGTGATGGAAATTTTCTCCTACAGAAAAACAATTCTCTGGTCATTTATTTTTTTAAAAACCCTCATCTCTGCCCTGATTACTCCTGGCAATCCGAGATAAGATACCCAAGAGAAGCAACAAGTTGACACTGCTGATGGAACTTGAAAATCCCCTCTTGCATACACAGGCAGATTTGAATACGGTATTTTCTCTTTTGCAGTGTACCACAGACAAAATGCATGAACGTCCTCTGCTATGGCACTCTTTAACGGGTGGCCAGCATGGTCGTGTATGGCATTATCTAAACAAGGTTACCATCGTAGCATTAGGGCTTCCAGGTTGGACAGATAAAGGCTGTTACATAATCCATGCAAGCTATAGCCTGCTCCAACACCATCTACACACCGGTCCGATATACCGCCCGCACATTCTTCACTTACGGGCGTTAAAGCTTAGCATACAGCCAGACGGGAACATGTTTACTACCGAGACATGTCTTGTCTGCACACACACACACACACTCACACACACACTCCCAAACCTTGCACAGTTGCTGCCCCTGCGACAGTTCTTCGAAAGGGTACCGCTGGTTACACTTCGTACAGGCGTACAGAGCCGACGTTGCCATTCTCAGCCCAACAACAAAAAGTCACCGAGTTTACGCAGGCTATCAGACCCCAGCTGCAAATCGGCTGTCTTAGCGGTGCTATTTCCTCCCTAGCGGCTAGCTGCTGAAAAGGCTAAGAGCACACTGTGTTGGGAAGTAACGTTAGCTAGCTAGCTAGTGAGTTAGCCCAGAGATAGCTTAGCTAGTGCGAGCTGGGTAGCAGGCGAAGAACAATAAACTCCAAATATGTGTGGTCTCCCTCTGCTCAGACGCCGAAATGACACAGAATGACCTGATATCGACTGTTAGCCGTGCCCGCATATAAGTAACGGGTTATTACAAACGCGAGTATTAATATTAAGTTTCCACTGTTCTTGCCAAGAAAGGTATTTTCCTGTTTTCCTTCTCTCTTTTTTGTATCTCGACGCCGTCGTCATGGAACCGGAAGTGGCTGAAGGCTCTCCACAAGAAAGGGGACAACCTATCGCGACACATCATCCGTCCGCGGGATTCACATTTTTGAAAGGGCGCAGCCAATCACGGGTCTGGATTCAGCACGGCTCAAAGACAAGTTTTTTAAATTAGCGACTTAATTACAAGGGATGATTTAGAGGAAGAGTTTGTCTGCAAAGTGAGCCATTCGCTCTTGCAAAAAAAAAAAAAAAAGACTATATGCGAGGCTGTACTCAAGGATTGGACGTCAAGGCTTTTCACAGCTCAGTTAACACTATTTCATAAAATCACACTATTTTACTCATACATCTTTAAGTCTAAATTTGAGTCTCAGCCTGAGTCAAAAATTCAGGCACACAAAAAGTAGGATTTCATAATTCTGTATTTTAAATGACCACATCCCTCCTTTTGAAGGCTCCTTATTTTCACCTAAAAAAGAAATGCCTCATGAAAGAATAAAAGCAATCATGGAATAGTCATATCTTCCAGTGAACCCCATCTTCACAATTTAATTGCAGTTTTTGATCTAGAGCGCCTTACAGAAGACGCTGACTGTACGGTTGTCCTCGTCCCTATCTTGAGCCTACACGCTAATTATTTTCTCAATTGTTTATTTGTTTCCTCCGAAGTCAGTTGAATGCACAGGGCTTCCTGTTTTGACAGATTTCTCTTTGTTTCTTTGTTGCGGCTGCCAGGCACTTCACTGCTCGTTTACTTCCAAGAACATCAATCTTGGGGAGAGACTTTAAGAAATTGCTGTGGGACTCATCTCCTTGGTTTTTATGGATGGTAGGATGATGTAGTGAGCGAAGAGACAAGTGGGGCACAGACCCCCCTCCCCCCTGTCAGCAGTCATCTGCAGTGATAAAGCAATGGATCCCAAACAACTCCAGGATGCTGACCCTGACCTCCCTGAAGAGAAGACAACCGAAAAGACAATTTCTTCACACGGAGAGAACAGGGAAAGCATCAGGAAATTGGGCGGTGATCAGTCAAGTATCACATCACTTAGACAGGATATACTGTATCTATTGTCATATATGTCCTAAATTTAACACTGTTGTGCTTGTAATATAAAATCAACATAAAATCATTGACCACCTTCAAGATCAAGCTCAGTGTAGCAATAAAAGCCTGAGAAAAATACTGTTTACAAACTTAATGCCTTGAGGACAGATGAGAAACAGGCACTACATCTTTATATATAATCAGCAAAGCTAGAAAAAACAAAATATGAAATAAACCGTGACCATGTGAGAATTTCAGGATGTAAATTTCTGCATCCTGGGATTTGCAGAAGTGCCAGATAGTGTGGAGATAGGAGAGCCGGTGTCCTCCTCCTCTTCCCATCAGAGGGTGGCATGGCCTCCTTCTTCTCCCTGCTGACTCATATCCTTTGTCTTCTGGGCGCCACTTTTATGTTTGAAGTTGAAGGACATCTTTCTGGGACTCCCTGCAATCACTTGTTAACTAACTAATGACAAGCAAAGAAGGTGTAGGCTTCAATTCCCATAAACGCTCCTCGAGACCACCGTGACAACAAAAATCACAACATGCATTTAAGCAAACAGCATTTCCCCAACAATCATTTTAAGTTATAACAAAGCCAAGAATTGCACTCTTTCGCATACATTTGACTTTAAGATTAGGACTTTTATTAATTAATCATTCTAATACAGTTTTTCAGTTGTTTGACATAACAGGAGATGAGAACAGGAGACTAGCTGTTGCCTGCAGCTGACTAATTGCTGAAAACGCTTGAAGTTTGTACAGCACTGCAATCCGCCCAATGCATAAAAAATACATCGGTTTTACTTAAACTGAGGGGAAATTGCCATGCTTTCACAATTTTCAGATTTTAAAGGGAAAGACCAATCTAATATTTCTAACAGGATTTTTAAATGTATCTAATGTCTGAACTAATCTAATGTCAAATATTTAGGTAGAAGCCTGAGATGACACGTGGCCAGGCTGATGTTTTCAGAGCTGTTGCAGCCCAATAATCACAATCAGCACAATCACATTCTAACTTTTATACCTTTAAGTTACACTTTTATATTCCTACATTCAAAAAAAGGAAGGCACTCTTGATTATACAGTTAAAAGTATTTTCTGTTTACGCTGTTGGACTTCTACTTTCCTTTTAGCAACACACAGCTTGTCCACTGAGCCCCTAGGAGCCGGGAGGGTTTTGTCTTCACCACATGTTAATGTCGCCAAACGCACTCGCTCTTTCAAGTCCAGTCCTACGTTCACTGTAAATATTTACCTAATCACAAAAAGTGCTGACTAATCACTGTATCGAGTTTAACAACTAAAAACTACAAACACCGCGTTGTTATCCTTGCCATCTTTCAGAACAAGGCTCATATATTCATTCACATTTATTAGTGAAAAACCACCCAAAACAAAATATTAGTTGCGTGACTCATTCTGCCACCCATAACATGAACAAATGTCGTCTGATCCCAACTTTATTACGCATGAGCGAGAAATGCTCACACACCAACATTATGAGTAAATGTAAATGACCAGTAATGGACCAATAATTGGGGCAGATGCACTACTGTCTATCCTGTGCAGCTTGAGAACATGAGAACATCGTGGGAATATCAATTTATGGCTAAGAGACGGAGCATGGTTGAACATTATAAATACAAGTCTGGAGTAAAGTCTACTGGATAATAAATAATGTTAACCAGTTAGAAAAAGGAATCTTACAAAACTCAAATTATTCAATGACAGGAATGTCATACATAAGCACATTATGTATTCACAAACAGTCTTACATATTTGGTCACGACATTGTGAATGCATTGACTTTAGAAGACTCCCTCCCCACTTATTACTATTTTCTAACATCAGAAGCTCAGTAACAGTCTAGCCCTTTAGCTACAATCTCAATTCAGTATTCATCAGCTCCAGAGCCATTTAGTAGTTTTCTAGTACTAGTGTTCTGACCTGAAAATATGTTTTGTAGGAATATGCGTTTTCACAATTGCTTTAATGCCATGGCTTTTAAACAAGAATCTACCGAACCTTTGCAAAGTGGAGGAATGGACTGAATGTTCCTATATAGTGTATAAGGCATACTTAGATTCAGCCAAGTAATATTTTAGTGTACTAATAACTTTCAAAACTAACAACACTGATTGCAGGTATGCTGATGTGCTAAAGCGTACTCATCTAATCAGGTTGCATGTCCTCTCAACCCTGGAAGAAGAGTAGAGTATGGCTGTAGTCGAGTGGTCTGACACACAGACGGTCCTGTTGCAGGCAGACACTACAGGGCCTCAGCCGCGAGACACACAAGGCCAGTGATCTGCTCCACCAGACTTTTGGTAGTGGCTTACTAAAGTAGCGTGTCACCCTTGCAGGGGTTTTGTCACACACATCCTCTCTGGTGCAGCCTACTGGTTACTATAGATATGGCACCTTGTCACAGATGAGATTTAGTTTCTGTGAGGATCCCTGGGTGAAGGTGTGTCAAACAAAGGTCTGCACTGGGGTGATGGACCGCGTGGGAGAGCCTGCCCTCTCAGAGGAGGAGGAAGCCGAGCGATTGGTCACCTCTCGCTGAAGCTCCTCGACCCTCTTCTGCAGCTCAGCGCGCTTCGCCAGCAGCTCCTTGTAGCGCTGATGCACAGGTTCCTGGTAAAAGAAAAAAATATATTTTCTTATGATTCAGGCAGTAAGGCAGAAACTCAACAATGGAGAAGTTGTGGAATGCAAATAATTTAGGCAAAGCGAATACCTTAACCTCTTGTGTGTTTTCATTTCCACCACACCCTGAGCACAGGAAGCTTAATGCCAATATGTAGGGGGTGTCTAGTCATTCGGTGTGTGACTGACAACAGCAAAGCAGTAAACACAGAAGATGCTGAAGCCAATGATCATGATTATCTACTGCTGTGCCAATATGATGTTGCATTTGGTTTTGGAGAAGAGACGCCCAGACAGAGGTTGAAAATAAGACGGAAGTCGCTAGAAAAGCAAGAGCTAAAAAAGAGGAATCTCTGAGAAAGGGAGATCAACTGTGACACGGCGTGCAGGCATTCAACGCCAGGTCAAACACAGGGAAAAAAAAGGATAGGCATCACAATCGACCAACTCCTGTAAAGCTCGGAGCTGGGAAAGGTTCAGAAGGTTGCATGGCTCCTGGAAGCTGGGAGAAGATGGTTGCAACAAGCCCCAGCAGGTCAGCTGCTCCAGCTAGGAGAAAACGTCTCCGAGATCCCAGGAGCCTTTGCAGCACAAGTGACCCACTGGTTCTGACCTGCCTGCACAACTGCAGCCGGGGGCTACTGTCCTGTATGGAGGCCACTGACCTGCAGAGAGGCTGTTTACTGGGCGTAAATAAATGTGACCAGACCAGACGGTAGCCAGTGATTCTTCTGCCCAACGCTTGATCTCATGTAATTTGGTGTTAGTGCACACACACACACACACACACTAGGAAGGTGGTACTGCATCCAAGAAAATATTCCGTTTCAGTGATGTGCATTACAGTGGCAGTCCGGCTAAACTAGGCTTGCCTTGTGTTGTTAAGAACAGCAGAGGTAATACTGTAAAACTGCTTGCGCCATAAACGTTCTCTAACTCCACTCCAACAGCTACCAGGAAGTTGGAGAGTGTTATCTCTGTTGCGGGATCATTTGAGGGCGAGGAACTCAACCTCGTAGAGCAAAAAGGAGGAGTATTTCCTCCAGGAGAAACGGGTAAGTGTTCCCAGTTCCTCAGAAGAGTTCCTGTGTTTTGGGGACAGTTCTTCCTGGGGAGATGGGGTAACAGAGGCTGTGTTGACGTACCTGAGGTCTCATGCGAGGGTTCCAGCGGATGTAGTAGCCCACCCACAGCTCCAGGTGGCGTAAGCTTACTACAGGGAACAGCACATGGTTGGAGTAGTTTACATACAGAGGGTTGGTAAATTCCTCCAGCTGGCTGTTGATATAGGACCACAAGGATACCGTCTTCTTGGGAATCTCCTGTCAAAAAAACAAAAAAACAAACAAAAAAAAAACGGCTTAGTATTAACAAATTAAATCTCTGTTTCACACCGTCACTGTTGTGTTTCAAAATTTCTTGAATGTCTTTGTATTTGGTTCATTACAATTATGAACAATTATTTGCTGCTAGCCAAATCTGTGGAAACATTACGCGTCACATCACATATATTCTAAACTAATTCCAAATTTTGTGAAGGCAACCACAATTACATATTCAAAATTCTTGGGGAAAAAAAAAAGATATTCTTACTTCCTTCACCCTCTGCTGTTCGCTGTTGCACAAGAATGTCCCAAAGAGGCAGCTGTACAGGTGGTCCAAGATAGTTACCAGGAAGTATTCGTTGAACTCGAAGGCTGCTGGGAACTTGAATCAAAAACAGCTTCATTAATATCCTGAAAAGATCATCAGGCTATACATTTTTGTTCCACCTTGGTGATCAACAGATTACGGCTTACCTGCCGAGTCATCTGCCATACGCAGTCGATGAACTGAATAAAAACAGGTGAGCGGTCCGCATCTGTGTGGTTCTTGTCACCGTGACCAATCCGCTGAGGGAAAGCAAGCAAAAGGGAGGACAGTCAGTGATGTAACTGGAAAGGTCAACCAACAGAAGAAAAAAACTGAAGTGCAGACCACAGATGTATCTGATTACAAAGAAGAACAGGACTCTTTGCCCACTGAAGATGAAACATTCAGGGTTAGCCAGAGTGATTTGTCTGTCTTTTTGGTGTAAAATTATTTTCATTGTCCAGGCAGGGTTCATGATGTATCCATCAGAATTTAATCTGTTTTGACAGACGGCTCAACCGAGTTTAACTTCTTCTGGATGGATGAATTTGACACCATCTGTTTAGCGGTTTACACGAGGAGGCGTTCCTACGTTTGTTTGGGTAAAAATAGTGACGAACATCACAACCTCGGAGGCAGCTGTAATAAATACAGTGTAAAACATCCAGTTCCTTGGCAATTCATCTTCAAAGGATTACAAAAAGAGAGGGAAAAATGGATAAATACAAGATGACAGCAGGTTTGGAAGTTTTTTGTATTGAATCTTGTGTAGTGTAGTCTGTTCTTCTCTTGTTTCTGTAAAGCAGCACAACTACCAGTAAAGCTTTCTTGGCAGTTCATCCATGTTTTCTTTGTCCTGAACTTCCACATCCACCGCATTCAACTTGCAAAACAACCCAATAGACAGACATCTATCTCAAAAGTCTGTCACTTTTCTGATGGATGAATGTGGCGGCCCCCTCACTTTTGGAAATGTGTGAATGTCTTTTTGAATGTCTTCAACTCTAAATAACTGGTAATTACAAATAACATTGTATCTCAATAAATTCTACAAGTTATCAAACATCCATTCTTGAAGACATAAAATAACCACAGGTGGGATCTGGAAGCAGGATAACCATAATTATAGTCTAATAATTGTGTTAGGTGAACAAAGGAACTGTGAGAGACATGTTTACCAGCTGGAATCGGTGACCAAAGCTCAGCCACTCTTTCTCCAGCAGCACCTCGAAGCCACGAATGGTGCGGTAGTAACCGTCCAGCATCAGCATGGCCAAGGAGGTGAGCTGGGCCGTGCGGTCCCACCCGTCACTACAGTGCACCACGACTGAAGTTTTCCCAGACTCCACCTTGTCTGCGATACGCAGCGCTCCTGCCAGGATCAGCTTCAAACACAGATTAACAACTTGGTCAAATAACTGGGAGTTAGCTCACTGCATCTCCATCATTGTTCCAGTTCCCACTTAATAATCACAGCAGTGCATCCTTGCGCTCACCTTGATGTGCTCAAGCCAGTGTGTAGATTCGAGATTAGAGAGCCAATGGGATTCCTCGATGTTGGGGTAGACAACATCCTTCAGCTTGCGGAGTGACTCCCTCATCACATGGATATTATGGATATCCAAGAACACCAGCTCTGCATTCTGATACGCATCCTCACTTTCATATCCGCCTCCTTTCATCTGGAACAATTAAAGTGGAGACAGGGTGGCTTCAGTGCGTAGAGTGACAGTTTTCCAGGTTCAAGGCCCACGTTGGCAAGCATCCACCCTGCTGAAATGTCCTGGAGCAAGACACTGAATCACTACCGGCTCCAGGACTGCTGCTCTTTAACTAACTCTGACCTTTGATTTATCTGAAGAGGAGAATTTTCCTACAGGGATCAGTAAAGTATCTCATCACACTGTAACAGATTTCCTCTGAACACAAATACAGATTTTTAAATGCCTTTTAAGAGTTGATGATAAACCTTGTTGGCGGCAGCATTGACACTGGGCCGGGCGTCAAAAATGAACAGCTTATGGGACTGAGCGTTTGCATCCATTATGGCCTGGAGGTATTTCTCATCCTCTTTACTGCGCTTCCCGTTAACCCCAACCATGGGCTGACTGCAGCGGGTCACTGTGGCCTGGCTCTCCGGATGGATCCATGACAGAACCTACACAGCAAAGGAAACATTACCACAGACAGCCAAGCAACTAAAATTTTACTTACATGCCAGGTCTGGTACAATCAAATGCAATGACACATGCTTTGTTAACATTAGAGAGAAAAAAAGACAATAAACAACAACCTCTATACCTATAAATATATCACAGATATCATAAAGTCAGCCACAATAGGATTTTGATTTGATTTAATTGAGGGGCCTACGATTGATATGAGATGATATTATGCCCATTTAACACAATCAATTATAATTACAATGCTGTGTTTCTGTTTTAGGTGCTTGGCGAGGTTTCTCGTGTTTCCTGAATAATTTATTTTGCACTGGCATCATTTGCATATGGCATGTGATTAAACAGTTGACCCGCCTTTTCTCTGAAATCCAAAATATTTCCACACTGCTGATTTATTCCCGAGAGGGGAGTAAATGTCCTTATTGTCTTTTTCTTGGCTGTTGGCCACAGCTACTGTTATCTGCCTGGCGCTAGCACTGTTTGAACGTTTAGGAAGGTGGCGTGCTTGGACGGAAACGGTGACACAGACGCGCCACGGGAATTTCAAAATAAAGGCATATCTCTAAGATAACGATATGGATCGATAATCTCACTT